>RJWT010008299.1:0-26452 GCA_004365215.1 Cuniculus paca | reverse complement strand
GTGAGTGGGCGGGGTGCCATGGTTTTCATCTAGAAAAAATAACTCACACATTAACAGCAAAAACAAATAACATGCACATTATAGGTTCACCACCACTGGTTTAGTGATATGTTTGAACTCCGGCACTCCCATCAACATCTAGCAGAAATCAGTACTCTGAATTACCATAAGTAAATATAAGGAGAACCTAATTGTCTTCACTAAACTCAGAGTCCTCTTTGTTTTGGTGGAAGGCTGTTCGCGATGTTACATCTGGCAGGGAGTCTCTGGGTGGTCCTCCATCTCTCTTCAGCAAAGAATAGAGAAGTGGGGTTCTCAGTGATAAATGAGGGAGTCAAGCCTGGTATAATGGGAAGCAAAAGTTTATTTAAAGTGTGCAAATGGAAAGAAAGCAGAAGGGAAACTATCTTAGCAGCACAGTGATGCTGCAAGATAGAGGGCAGCTTACTTGGGATGCCCAGTGAGTATGAATGTGCTTCACACTTATACAGGTAAGCTGGTTTCTAAAAATAACTGTTTCACTGATTGGTGGCCTAGGCCAATTAGTGTCTTAGCCTCTATTTCTGGGAAGAGGACAAGGTCAACCTAAGTCAATGTAACACTTTCATAAGGATACAGTAGGCTACATTTTCTCAAGTTCATGTTATACAGATAAGCATGTGATGATCTTAAAATCATAAGCCACAGACAAGCACGTGATGATTTTACAATGTTACTCATCCATGTTTCACCCTGGGGTTTTGTTTCTGTCCCTCTGCCCCTACAATCAGAGGTTCCTAGGGTTTGTCACTATCCAGTGACTATTTGGTACCATTGTTCCTACTGGAGTTACTACTATAGACAAGGTAACATACAGTAGTAGTGGCTGGCAATTGGTTTTCTCTCTATGCCAACACATGGATTCCCTGGGTGATCACTCCTGAAGAATGAGACACTGGACCAAAGCACTTGCAAATCCCAGCATAAACACAATAAACAATTAAACACAAATGTGAAAAGGCAAGGCAACAGAATGCCTCCAAAAGCCAACAGCTCCCCCAAAAATCAGTACAAGGGCAATGAGGAGGAGGAAATCATAAGCTATACAGCAGATAGGTCAGAGAGGATAGCAATGAAAGTAAAATAGTCCTACAAGGTGTTTGGTGAATTGAAAGAAAATATAACTGATCCCATAATGACCACAATGAAACAAATGATCAGTGAGTCTAGAGAAGACACCAATAAACAGCTAGTGGAGCTAAAGTAAGAGATGCAAAACATGAGCACCCAGCAAAGAAAAGAATGAGAATTAATAAAGAAGTTTCAAACAGAATTTCAGGAGATTAAAAGCATGATTGAAACTATGAGTAGCAGAAACAACCAATATGAAGGCAGAGTGTCAGAGCTAGAGGACAGCACTGAAATCAACAGTCAATTTAATGAGAGCTGCCTTAAAAACAATAAGGGCACATGAAAAAATAGAACTGATAGCTCCTAGATGACTGAAAGAGGTCTAATATAAGAGTAATTATAATTAGTAAAAAATCAGAAGACAGCACAAAGGGCATAAAAAACCTACATACCCAAGTAATAGCAGAAAATTTCCAGACATGGAAAAAGAATCTAATACACAGATAAATGAAGCAAATACAACCCTAAATGTCTTAGAAAAACAGAGCAATCAAAACCCAGAGCTTGTACAAGGAGAGGTATAAAGATCAGAGCAGAAATTCATGAAATGGAGACTAACAAAACAATATAAAAAAAATGAATCAAAAAGCTGGTTCTTTAAAAGAATAAATAGACAAACTTTAGTCAATCTTACCAAAAAAGGAAAGACATGAATTAATGTGATTAGAAATTAAAAAGATAAAATCACAACAAGCAATGCTGAAATTCAGAAAATTATTAACAATTTCATAAACATATCTACCAAACATTGAGATCTTAGAAGTGATGAAACTCCTAGATACATATGAATTGCTAAAACTGAGCCAAGAAGACTTTAAAATCTTGAACAATCCAATAACAGTAAAAAAAACCTACCAAAAAAAAAATCCTGAAAAAAACTATCAAAAAAAAAGGAAAAAAAAGAAAACCTACCTGAAAGATTCACAGCCAAATTCAATGAGAACATCAGGGAAGATCTAATATCAATATTCCTCAGATTTCATAATGAAATTGAGAGGGTAGAAGTACTTCCAAAATCACTTTCAGAAGCTAACATTATCCTGATCCCAAAACTAGACAAAGATTGAATGAAAAAAGAGAACTATAGGCCAATTTCTCTAATGAACATAAATGCAAAAATTTTTAACAAGATACTGGCAAACAGAATGCAACAAATCATCAAAAAGATTGTACAATACAACCAAGTAGACTTCATCCCAGGCATGCAAGGATGATTCAACACACACAAATCAAAAAATGTAATTCACCATAAAACAGAAAGATAAAAATCACATGGTCATCTTGATAGATGCAAAAGAAGCCTTTGATAAAATCCAACATCTATTCATTATTTTTTTAAAAATTGAAGAAAATAGGCAAAAGTTCTTCAGCTCAACATGCTAAAAGTTATTTATTAACAAGCCACTTCCAACATCATATTAAATGGGGAAAAGCTGAAAGTCTCCTATTATGGTTTGTGTTTAAATGCCCCACCCCCAAAGCCTCATGCAGTCATGGGGCTGGGCCTTTTGAAGGCAGCTGAGTCTAGCATTTGTGATTGTTTCATTGTCTAGCATAGCACTTGGCTGTATGAGTGCTGCACCTGCCCAGGGGCAGGTAACCAGCATACAATATAACAGAGGGAAGGAGGTTCCAAAATGATGGCAGCTACATGGGGTTCCAGAATGGTGGCAGCATAGAGAATTTGTTCCTCACAATCAGGGTCAGAGAGGTCAGTGATCCAGGCACTTGACCCCTACAGCCAAGAGAGAAGAAAGCCTGGCTACTGCTCCAGCTTGCACTAGAGTGTGGCAGCATCCATACAGTGTTGGTTTTAGGTGCATGGAAAATGCAAGACTTCTGAGGTTTAAAAGGCTTCCACCCTGATATCAAAAGACCTGGGAGGCCAGGCAGTGTGTCCCTGAGGGGGCAGTGTGTGAAGCTGTGAGTGTGAAGCCAAAAGTGCAATGGAGAACCCAGAAGTTTGGAAAAGCCAGGAGTGTGGATTATCTGAGGAAACCTGCAAAGAAGGAGCAAAATTAGCCCAAGAGAGAAGCTGTGGGAGCTACAACCACCAGAAGTGCCATGGGAGTGGAGTCACTCAAGTCTTTTAGAGCTCACAACCAGATTGCTTCAGATGCTGAGTGTGGAACTCCAGGACTTAATGTTTGCCCTGCTGAATTTTGGACTTCCTTTGGTCCCATTCCTTTCTATCTCCCTGTTTGTATCCTTTGGAATGGTAATGTTTATCTTGTGCCATTGAATGTTGCAAGTGTTTAATTTTATTTTCATTTGTACAGGGGGTTATAGCTAAGAGTTTGCCTTAAATCTTGGAAGAGACTTGAGACTTGGACTTTTCAGCAATGCTGAATCTGTTAGGGCTTTACCAAGTCTTAGAGATGGACTAAATGTCATTTGCATAAAGGATATGCATAAGTCTTTGGGGGACTAGGGGTGGAATATTATGGTTTGGGTTTAAATGTCCCCCCAAAGCCTCATGCAGTCATGAGGAGAAGGCCTTTCAAAAGTGGCTGAGTCTAGCATTTGTGATTGGTTCATTGTCTAGCACTGAGATTGATCATGTGAGTGCTGCACTGCCCCCCCAGGGTGGGTATCCAGCATACAATATAAGGGAGGGAAGGAGGCATGCTTTCCCCCTTTTTGCCCTTTTCACTCTTGTGAACAGTTGTCCCTGAGTCATGCCACCTTGCCTTGGAAATATCTGAGTGTGAACTGAAACCTCCAAAAGCTATAACCTAAATAAATGTTTGTTTCCCTGATTTTGAGGGTCAGGTATTTTGTACCAGCAATGAGAGAAAAGTAACCAATACACCTTCTCTCTAAAATTAGGAATAAGACAAGGATGTGCATTATCACCACTCCTGATCAACATACTCCTCAAAACATTAGCCAGAGCAATAAGGCAAGAAGAAGACATAAAGGGGATATGTTGAGGAAAGGATGAAGCCAAAATATTATATGCAGATGACATGATCCTTTACTTACAAGACCTAAAAAACTCCACCAAAATACTCCTAGAATTGATAACCCATTTTAGCAGTATAGCAGTATATAAAATAAACACATAAAAATCAGTAGCATTCCTGTCAATAATGCTCTCATGGTGTGGGTGTCAGTCCCAAGAGCAATCAGGCAGTGACACCAATGTAGGAGGGTCAGCGGTGAAGAGGCGATGGCAGATATAGATAAAATCAACACTGACAGAATTATCCAGTGGCTGCTGGAAGTGAGAAGGTCCAAGCCAGGTAAGAATGTCCAGCTATAGCAGAATGATATCAGAGGGCTTTGCTTAAAGTCTCATGAGATCTTTCTCAGTCAGCCTATCCTACTAGAACTTGAAGAACCACTCAAAATATGTGGTGATAAACACGGAAAATATTGTGATTTGCTTTGACTTTTTGAATATGGCAGTTTTCTACCAGAAAGCAACTATCTGTTTCTTGGGGACTATGTGAACAGAGGGAAGCAGTCACTAGAGACTATCTGCCTCTTACTGGCCTACAAAATAAAATATCCAGAGATTTTTTTTCTTCTCAGAGGGAAACATGAATGTGCCAGCATCAACCAAATGTATGGATTTTATGATAAATATAAAAGAGGATACAACATTATACTGTGGAAAACTTTCCCAGACCATTCTAACTGTTTACCAATAGCAGCCATCAGGGATGAAAACATATTCTGCAGTCATGGAGAGTTATCACCAGATCTTCAATCTATAGAGCAGATTTGGCAAATTATGTGACCAACTGATGTACCAAATCAAGGTCTTCTTTGTGATCTTTTGTGGTCTGACCCTGATAAAGATGTCTTAGGAGAGGGTGGAAATGACAGAGGAATGTCCTTCCCATTTGGTACAGAAGTGGTTGCAAAATTTCTCCATAACCATGATTTGGATTTTTTTTTTGAAAAGAATAAAACCAAACAAAATAAAACAGAGTAGAGTCAATCACAACAAAACAGTGCACATGATACATGATTTCTAAACAGGGTAAAAAGCAATCAATAATGGCTACCATAATGCCTCTTGTTATCTGCAATATATATTTATCAGGAATAAATAAAATCAAACAAAATAGAACAAAGTAAAACCAGTTAGAAACAAACACAAAACAAAATGAACAAAGCAGAACAATGTAAGCAATGCAGAGCTTCAAGATACTAGTAAAACAGCAGTGGCTACCATAATAGTTGTTATCTTCAGAATAGTTGCCTACACCTTCAGACATATTACAATCAAACAACACAGAATAGAGTAAAATCAATCAAAATAAAACAATGAAAGCAATATAGGGTTTCAAAACAAGATAATTGGACACCCTCGATGGCTGCAACTATATATTTTGTTATCTTTAAAATAGCTGTCCATGCCATCAAGTATAATAAAATCAGACAAAACAGAATAAAATGAAACTAATCAGAACAATGAAGACAATATGAGTTTCAAATCATGCTCATAGATTAAGAGTGGTCACTTTCCTTCCCTTTTTAGATAATTCCTCCCTTTTGACTTTCCCAATATGTACTGTGCATTTTGGATCCCACTAACTCCTTTAGTTTATTATACTAGGGAGACAACACAAAATTTACCCATGTGACTCTGAAGCATTTCATCCATGAGCATGATCTCAAGTTGCCTCTATCCACCTAAAAGAGCCTTAGGTTATCTTCCTTTATAGCTGAGTAGGTTTCCACCACATAAAATGCCATGTCTTTCTTATCCATTCTGCAGCTGATGGTCAGGCTGCCCCTACTTTATTTCTGGCTCCCTGTCACATAAGGCATTGTTCTCTCTCCTTTGACTTTCAGTCTATGAATTTTCTTTCTAGTTAAATGTATTTCTTGTATAGAGCATATTGATGGACCCTGTCTCCTGATCCACTCTGCCTGTGTTTCTTTCTATAGGTGCCTTGAGGCCCTGTTGTACTGCATTGTCTCTGATATACTATTTTCCTGCCATTGGCTCCCTATTTTTCCTCTCTATTCAATCGACTGGCCCCATTTGATGGTCTCCCTCTGCCATTGTTCCTGAGACCATGCTCTTTTTTATCTCTCTCTAAAATGTCCTTTAGTATTCTTTGCAGGGTTGGTTTGGTGGTCATGAATTCCTTGAGTTGTTCTTTGTCATAGAAGTATCTTGTTTCTCCATTAATTTTCAACAAAAGTTTTTCAGGGTTCATCAGTCTGGGTTGGAAGTTGTTTTTGTTTTTGTTTTTGTTTTTGTTTTTTCAGGACTTGTAATACTTCACTCCAGCCTCTTCTTGACTTGATGGTTTGTGTTGAGAAGTCTGCCGTGATTCTGATAGGTTTTCCTTTATAGGTGATCTGTTTCTTTTCTCTAACAGCTTTTAATATTATGTTCTTGAGTTGAATTTCTGGGATCTTGATTATTATGTCTGCATGTAGATTTATTTTGGTTATGGCTACCTGGAGCTTTATATGCTGCACTTATTTGGATGTCACTCCTTTTCCATGCTTGGGAAGTTCTCAGAAATTATTTCTGTGAATAGAGCCCTGATGGCATTTGTCTTTATCCCTGCTTTTTTACTCACATTTTTAATTCTTAAGTTATGTTTCTTTGAGTTGTCTAGCAGCTGTTGAATTGTTACTTCCTGATTCCTTGTTATTTTTAAGAGATCTTTCCTTTCATGATCACAAGCTGCAAACCTGTCTTCAAGGTTTGAAAGTCTAGCTTCAGTTTCTGTCAGGTGGTTTCACCAGCTTTCAATGGAGTTTTTAATTTCTTGGGTATCTCTTTGAATCTGTTTCATACATTCTAAATCTCTCTTATATTGTTCATTCGTGGTTTCCCTCATTTTCCTATGCTCCTCTATTTTTTTAATCTATGTCTTCTTTAGAGATGCTTAGTAATTCTTTTATTATGTTTTTCATTTCTTCTTTTACCTGATATAGAATTTCTGTTCTAATTTCTCTTATAGTTTCATGAAGTTGTTTCTTTACTTCAGTTGACATCACTTCAGATATTTCAGGTGTGCAATTCTCAATGTCCTCTGTGTTTACCTCTCCTGGACTTTCGCTGCTTGTATTGGATGCCAGAGATTGCCCTCTCCCTCTTCGTCTTGGCATATTTCTGATTTTTTCCACACACGTGGGTAGTGTGGTCCCAGGCGCCCTGGCACTTGCCACAACTTCTCCGAAGCAAGACTGTTTGGCTTTTCTGGCCAGTGCTGGCTATGGGCCTCTGATGGTGGGAATCTGTGCCTCTGCACTGAGCTGGGGACTAGCCCACAAGGGCCCCCCAGAGTTTGCACAGGAGGGGAACTTGGTCCAAACAATTTGCATGGGTTCGCCCACAACCCGGAGCTGCCGGAAGGCTGTTTGGTTTTTCTAGCCAGTGCTGGCTATGGGTATCTGATTGTGGGCTCCCATGCCTCTACACTGAACTGTGTACCATGGTTTGCACAGGAATTTAACTAGCCAGGGCCTGTGGATCTAAGCTGGTTACATACCTACGTGATGTTGTCTGGAATGCACAGGGGAACTCAGTGCAAGCAACTTCCACAGGTCCGCCCACAACCTGGAGCTGCTGGAAGAAGTAGGCAGCAGTCCTGGCCCCAGGCATGTCTTGCTGGACTCCAAAACGATTCCTGGCCAGTTGCTCTCTCCCATGCGGGGGATGGAGTCCCCTGCACTCACCACCAGCCAGCGCAGATCTCCGCATCTATCACTCTCTTCCCCTGCTGCACCTCTCCTCTGAGACCTCTGGGGTCACATGTGACCGCAACCATGATTGCGACCACCACCACACTTCCCCAGGCTCAACAGCTCTTCTGGCAGGGTGAGTCTGGCTCCAGGCTAAGGCACCGCCAGCCATCACCTTCTTCTTCATTTAAATTCTTCTTTTTATTCTCTCTGTGGGCTTCAATTCATATTTTAGATTCTCCCTGGGTCCAGGGGACCCACTTCCTTCCTTCTTGTCCTCTCCATGGTGTTGTATTCCAGAATCTGAACTGTTTCTCACAGAGAGACTATTTACTCTGCTGCTTACTCTTCTGCCATCTTTCCAGAAGTCTCCATGATTTGGATCTTATATGTAGACCCCATCAGGTGGTTGAAGATGAATATGAATTTTTTACCCAGAGGCAGTGTTTTCTGCACCCAATTATTGTAGAGAGTTTGACAATGTAGGTGCCATGATGAGTGTAGATGAAACATTAATGTGCTCCTTTTGGATTTTAAAACTTGTGGAGAAAAAGAAGCCAAATGCCACAAGACCCATTACACCTTCAAGGGTTGGACCAGGTCTGAACCCATCCATTCAGAAAGCTTCAAATTATAGAAACAATACTGTTCTATATGAGTGATGAATTGTGCTTTATATGGCCTACATTCTTTATTCTGTAGTGAAGTTGAGGCTTATAAGTCAAAACAAAAGAATTTAAGTTGCTGCCCACCAGTTTGTACAGAATTCATAGTATCTATGACTTTTTTAAACTCAGATCTGTGAAAGAAAGATAGAAAGAAAGAAAGAAAGAAAGAAAGAAAGAAAGAAAGAAAGAAAGAAAGAAATCTGTTTCAAGAGATGACTGGGTACAATACCATGTGGTGAAATAAACTTGTTAAATCTTTTTAAAAAGCATCAAAAAATTTAATATTTAGGTATTAACTAAGGAAATGAAAGACTTCCACAGTAAAAATTACATCATATTGAAAAAGGAAATCAAGGAAGACATCAGAAAATGGAAAAGTATTCCATGTTCCTTGTTAGGCAGAACCAACATAATCAAAATGGATATGCATACAAAACTGACATACAGATTTACTGCAATCACAATAAAAATACCAATGTCATTTCTCACAGTTACAGAAAACAATCCTACAATTTATATGGAATCAAAAGAGACCCAGAATAGCAGAAGCAGTCCTACACAACAAAAGCAAAGCACGTGGCATCACAATCCCGGACTTGAAGTTATATCGTAAAGTTACAACGATTAAAACAGCATAGTACTGGAACAAAAACAGGCATGTGAATCAATACAACAGAATAAAAGAGGAAGAAATAATGCAGGCACATAGAGCTATCTGATCTTTGAGAAAGAAGCCAAAAACCTACACTGGAGGAAATATAGCCTCTTTAATAAATAGTGCTGGTAAAACTGGATATTCACAACCAGAAGATTGGGCCTACACCCATATATCTCCCCATGTACTAAACTAACATTATAGTGGATAAAAGATCTAAATATTAAAATAGAAATATTTAATCTACTGAAAGATAAAATAGGTACAACTCTTGAAAACATAGGCATAGGCAAGGACTTTCTGAACAGAACATCAATGGCACAAGAAATAATACTAAGAATCAAAAATGGATCAGATCAAGCTAAAAATCTTTTGCAATCAACAGAGTGAAGAAACAATTTACAGAATGGGAAAAGAAGTGCCAGCTATTCCACAGACAGAGAACTAATATCAAAAATATATAAAGAACTCAAAAAATTAGGTCCACCACAAATTAAAGACCCAATCAAAAAATGAGCAACTGAAATGAATAGACACTTTTCAGAAGTATGAATTGCTAATAAATACATGAAAAAACTCTCATCATCACTGGCCATCAGAGAAATCCAAATTAAAACTATATTTCAGAAAGAATGGATATCATCAAAAAACTAACAATAACAAATTCTGGCAAGAATGTGGGGAAAAAAGAAACTACTACATTGTTGGTAGAAATGTAAACTAGTACAACCACTATGGAAATCAGTGTGAAGATTCTATTCTTTTTCTTTTCTTTCTTTTTTTTTTTTTTTTTTTTTTTTTTTTGAGAGCTGTTTTCTTTTTGTTGTCATTTTTTGGTTTTTTTTTTATTTTAAAAAGGAAAAAAGCAAAATCTCAAAACAAGATAATAAGAGAGTAACAATGGTTAATACACTGCATATTGTTATCTTTAGTTACTCAGAGAACAAGCTAAACTAAAAATAGAAATTCCATTTGACTCAGCTTTCCCCCTTCTAAGTATTTCCCAAAACAGTTAAAATCATCATATTACAGAGACACACGCATATCCCTGTTTATAGCAGCACAGTTTATCATAACTAGATCTTGGAAACTATATATTCCAACAGATGAAAGAATAAGGAAATAGTGGTATTTATATCCGTTGAAGTACTTTACAGCCACAAACACAGATAAACTTGAGGCATTCATAGGTAAATGAACACAACTTAAGAATATAGTGTTAGTGAAATGAGTAAGACAAACTCAAGTATCACATGTTTTTTCTTACATGGGAAACATCACATGGTTGAGAGAGAGAGCAAAATAGAAGATAGAGATAAATAGGAAACATTGAGACGTTCAAATACTTCCACAAAACACAAATTCCATTGTTGTAAAAATATTTCAATGTATAGGCTAATTGGTTTCATTTATACTACTAGTTTATCTAGTTTATCTTTCTTTCATTGAAAAGAAAGCCTTGCATTTTTATCTGTTTGTTTCTTTTTTGTAAGAGTCTTTTCGGTTTATGTCTCCTAATCTTGAGTAACTAGTTTGAAGATAATGATACACAGTGTAATAACTATTGTCATTCTATTATTCAACTTTGAAATTTTGTCTTATTTTTGCGTAAAATATAAATAAAATGAAAAAATTAAGCTCACAACAGAAGGTATGAGAGAATTTTGTCTTTGATTCTTTTCTACAAATCAAGTATATATTTAACTATGTTTTTGGACTATGCTTGGGTGGAAGAAGGCAATAGAGAAAGATGAGAATACAATCTTTTAAAATATTTTTAAGATTTTTCACACATAAAAATAACCCATACAAACAAAAATATTCTTCATTGGAATATAAATTATACATGTTAACATGAATTACATATAGAAAAACCACTCTTGGGAGGGAGGGTGTTTGTGTGTGTGTTTCTGTCCTTAGGAAATAGATTATAAGGAGAAAAGACTATAAAATCCCATATCTATACCTGCCAGCAGCAATGAAATCATTTAGAAATAAATAATTTTCAAGAGTTTCTCAGAATCAATCCTTTCTGATCTCTTTTATGTTCATTAAATTTACCTTTTATTCAGAGTTATAAATTAGAAAATTTGTACCTAAGGACCAAGGAAAGTAGTCTGTGTGCTAAATAATAAATACTTTTCTACACAAAATATGCCATTCTCCCTAACTCTCCACCAGACTGTGAGAAGTAGCTTTTTCTCTATACCTCTTTCTTTTATATTCTTACTCCTTCATTCATACATCCATGTTTTCTACCCTGTTCTCTGGCAGCTCTTAGTCCTGAAAAATGTCAAAGCGTCAGAAAAATTTATCAGAAAACTTTTAGGAGCCAAATAGCCACATCCCTGATATTCGGGAGCTACTCATTTTGGTACCCATTTGCTTTCAGTATCAAAAGTAGAAGGGAAAAGGGGATCAAGGAGCAGGCAACTATATCCATGAAGCACACAAGAGTCCCCTACCACCACCACTGCCTGTTGATATGTTCTTACTGCTTGAAAAACAATCGCTGCCCTGGAATTCATCATCCTCTTTCCTACTTAGATAACTCTGAAAGGGATATCATGAAAGGAGTTCTCTGTGAATCCAGTTAGATAATGTGGAGTGTTGGTTCTACTTTTGCCAAGTGAAATGAAAAGCAAAGAAAGAACAAAGATGACATAAGACATTCATATCCCAGGCTTACTCTGATTCTCCGTTCTGAAATTAGACTACAGTACTACACAAAATGACTCAAACTTAACCCAGGGCCATTGCACTCATAGGTTATCACCTCTAGGTCAGCATTCATACCGTGCCTTAGCAATCCGTTGTGAAATGGAAGCCTTGTTGACCTTTTGTTTTCAGCATGTTTGAAACTAAAAAGAAATTTAGTCTTGAAAGAATGAAGACAAAGAGCAAATGGTAAAGAAACAAGGTGTTTGGCAAACATTTTCTTCAGAGTAGCATTCAAACCTTTGTCCTTGTTTGGTAAATCTCAGAGATCTTACATGGCTCCTCCTCTCTGCCTTGTCTCTTTCTACCACCCTAATAACTCCACCCCCAAGTTGGAAAGAAACTCATTCTTCTCATGTTCCCATAACACTTTGTTCAAATATTTATCATATCTTGCTATAGATCTATCATAATTGCATATGTGCCTCGTCCGCCCCATAACAATTAAGATTATAAAATAGGTTCATTCCATTTTTTTCTCTCCAGTGTACCTTGCAATAAATGTTTATTAGATTAAATCATATTGAACATAATTTGAAATACTGGAAATAGGTAAATCTCTGTTACTTATACAGGATATTTATCATGAATAAACTTAAAGCTGGAAAATGTCCATAAGTAAAGTATGTAGCAAATCTATGAGAGGCAAATTAACCTGAGCAATGACCAATTTAGGAACCGGTTTGTTTTTTTTTAAAGAACACGGGATCATATTTAGAAAACATAGGCTCCCTGTTATCCACATTAATAAGAGTCCACATAATAAGAGTCTATTAAAAGTAAGTTTTCGTGGAGCTTTTCTAAAAATCAATGAGTACAACTACAAAAAAGTTTAGAGTAGTGGTTAAGAATGTAGGCTTTAATGTTTACGAGGAGTCTAATTTTTTTTAGTTCTTTGTATATTTTAGATATTTGTTCTTTGTCCAAAGAGTAACTGGAAAAAAATGTTTTCCAATTCTGCAGGTTGACTCTTCACTATGTTATTTGTTTCCTTTACTGTCAGAAGGTTTCTAATTTGACATAATTCCATTGGTTGATTCTTAGTATTATTTCTTGTGCAACTGAGGCTCTGTAAAGTCCTTGCCTGTGCCTATGTCTTCAGGAATTTTACCAGCAGGCTCAGTATTTCTGCTTTAATATCTAAGTTTTTGATCCATTTTTATTTGAGTTTAGTACTACACACTGAGACATATGGATCTACACTCATTCTTCTGTATGTCAACAGACAATTTTTCCAGCAATATGTATTAAAGAGGCTATTTTTTTTCAACATATATTTTTTGGTCCTTTTGTCAAAGATCAGATGCTAAATGTACCTGGGGTTGTTTCTACAGGCTTAACTCTGTAAAAAGATCCAATCAAAAAATGGGCAATTGAAATGAAACAACACACCTCAAAAGAAGTACAAGTGATCAGTAAGTACATGGAAAACTGTTCAGCATCTCTGGTTACTAGAGAAATGTAAATCAAAGCAACACTGAGATTCCATCTTACTCCAAGAAGAATGCTATCATCTAAAATTGGGGGAGAAGTGCTTACAAGGTTGTAGAGAAAGAGAAATCTTTCTATATTGCTTTGGGAGGTGTAATATAGTACAACCACTATAGAAATCAGTATGGAGAATTCTCAGAAAACTAAAAGTAGAAATTCTATTTGATTCAGCCATACCTCTTCAGGATAACTTCTCTGAAGAGTTGAAGATATCATATTACAGTGATAAATCCAGACTCATATTTATAGGAACACAACTTATAATGGATAAATCTTGGGGGCATGATATAGAGGCCCAACAACAGATGAACAAATAAAGAAAATATTGTACACATACACACAAACACACACACACACATATATATATATATATATATATATATATATATATATATATATATGGAGAGAAAGAAAGTTCTACTCAACAATAAAGAAGGTTAAATTTCAGTCATTTACAGGAAAATGGATGCAACATGAGACCATAATGCTAAGTGAAATAAATCACAGAAAGTTAAATATTACATGGTTTTTCTTATGTGAGAAACTCAACATATAAATAATATAAAGAACAAAATAAAAGATAGATGATAGGGAACAGGGAGACTTAATGGGGATAGAAAGGGAATAAGGAAGTGAGGGATATGGGAGGGTGGGGAGGGATGGGGAAGTAAAAATGATTAAGATGCAATATGTATATGTACCCTTTTCCAAGATGAATGGAATTATTGTGTATTACAGACATATATTAATAAAAAATAATGTAGCTTTTAAATGTAAAGGGTCTCCTTTGATAAAATTGCGGAATATTTGAACAATAATTATGATACTGGATTAGAAATCATAAGATAAGAATCCAAATACTGCTGCTGTAACTGTTTCAGGCAAGATCATTAATGCTAAAATTCAGTGCAAAAGTATTTTGAGAAACAGGAAATCTATTTTTGTCTCAAAATGTCATTTTATAGCAAAGGAATGAAACTCCTTTTATAAAAAAAACTCTTCATTCAGTGATTGGTCCTGAAACATTGTCTTGTAAGGCTGTATATATTACTCTTGTTCAATTCATTTTTTAAACTGTTTTCAAATATTAAAGGCCAAAATAGCATATTTTCAGTGGCAAAAACTGTAAGACATCACCTGAACCAAATGATCAAAGTTAGGATCACCAATGATGTATAAATCCAAACCGTGTGTCTCTGATAGGATACCTTGAAGAACAACATCATTTCTGTAATTTTTTGCCAAAGTTAAAAAAAAAAGACCTTATTTTAATCATGAGAAAATATCAGACAAATCCAACTAAAGGATAACTGGCCAAGGAATAACTGGCCAATACTCTCCAAAAGTACTACTGTCAAAAATTTTTTAAAGTGTAGGGAGTTTCCTACATTGGAGGAGACCAAGGAGAAGAGACTAAGGAGAACACACAACTAAGTGAATTAAATGTAATATATGATGTCCTGGCTTTAATTAAAGGAGAACACACAACTAAGTGAATTAAATGTAATATATGATGTCCTGGCTTTAATTCTGAACCTAAACAGATTCCTAGTGAAATAACGATCAAAATTTGAATAAGGTCTATAAATTAAATTGTAAATTGTAAAATGAAAGATTATAGTTTATATAGAGAGAGAATATAAAGTGATATTATTATTTATGAATACAATGTGTTTGTTTGTTTGTTTGTTTTCAAAATTCAACAGTACCCACATTGACCACATATCCCACTTTCTAGACTTAATTCCTAACAACTGCAGGCTTTTCCAAAAATTCAGCCTTCTCCCAGAAGGTATTCAAGGGAATGCAATTCACACTCAAAAAAAGCACAGCTCTCATAAGACTCAAAAATACCTTGATTAATAGATGGACTACTGAAATAAATAGATAAATTCACTAGAAACATACTTTGAAAAAGCAACAAATGTATGGATTCTGGATTCAGTCTTTTTTAAAGTCAGGTTACATTTTAGACATATTTTGTCTCTGTTATAATCAGAAAAGCTTATGAGCCAAATAGCAATTTCAGTCTTTTTAAATTTGCAACATACAATTCTTGCTGTTTATTTGATTTAAAGATATACACATTAAATTGTATTCTTAAATATTTTAAAGCGAATATTTCATTTTATGTTTATGCACATATAAATTGGGTTGTTGGTTTTGTTTTTGTCAAAGTTTTTTTTGTTTTGTTTTGTTTTTTTTCCCTTAACAGTGTGCTTTGGGGGTTCACTGGCAGCACTCTGGGATTTCACAAAATCGGAGCAAGAAATTACAGTCCTGAACTAAGACTCCAACAACACAGGATTATGGAAAGTCTTGGTATTATTTCAACTCAGGATTTTTTTCCATATCCAATTTCACCCAAAGTCAAGCATTAGTCAGTCTGCACCTTTCATATAACAGAAAGGAGATTTGATTAATGTGATTTCTTTGTAGAAAAATCTAAGAAGATTAAGGCACAATGATATAGGGAAAGCATGCCCTTTCTCAACATGACATTCTTCAAGCACTATATAGAGGTCTATCTTTCTAGTCATTAGATTGCTCACACTAGCTGCATCTGAAAGATGAAAAAAATCTATCATCAGGGAAAACTTTCAGTTTTTCACATTTTAGTTTCTGTATCACAAACAGGTCAATGAATCTAGAGGTTGGTATTGATTTCACTCTATAACTAGGCAGGAAAGACCGTCTTTCAAGGAAATATTTACAGATTGCTTCCCCCATCCACCCCACCCCTCTTTTGGAGGCTCTTTTGTGATAGTCTTTGGGGGGAAATTAGAACCCTGTAGATGACTTCTATACTCAGTGAAGCACAATGCAAAAATAAATCCTGTAGAGAGGATTTCCGGTAACTATTTTCCATCTGTGCATTCTGAAAATCTAATACTAACCAGGAGGCATGCTTTTCGGATATGAGGAAATGAATTCAAAGCTGGTTGAAGTATGTATCAAATGTCATCTACCTCTTCCATTTTACTTTATATGTTTGTGTGGAAAAAAATATGTTGAAAAAAGAATATAAAAAATAAAATTCAAATGCCTTCCCTAGACCCTCTCAACTTTCAAAATATGAGCATTATACTCCCACTGCTTTGCTCACATGTAGGCCATTTGAGAATGTGATAGATAAGAAAGTAAATTACTTTCAATAGACCATTTCCACGGTTGTTTTCTCCTTGGACTATCACATGTCAATTTGTTGGATATGAATCCAAAGCTTCAGTTACAATAGAAAGGGCTTCAGGGTCAGCATTCACTGTGCAGCCTTCTTTGTACCTCTCAGTCACCCAGCTAAGACACCTCAGTGCTCACAACTTAAAGAGCCCTACTGTACCAGTCAGGGGCCTCTTGATCCCACACTTCTCTTAGAAATCTGACAACCCACACAAGGGTACCTAAATGGATATGAAAACTACCTGAGAGGGAGCAAAGAAACTTAGCACAGTATTTAACATCCATATCGTTCAATGAAATGTATACTCTCATATGATGGCACACTTAGTTCCCAACTTTTAAAAAAATAAAGGCTTTGACAGTCACTATATCACCATATTTACAGAGGAGAACATACTACTAGTATGTAGTATGTTAGTTAAATAGCTATGTTAAGAACTACAGTTTTGATGCATGAATCCTAGCACTGGTAAAAATATGAGAGAAAACTACAATATAACTCATCTTAGAGAAAGTGACATGATTATTTGAATGGAAGGAAGTCACTGAGGTGCTGTATCTGTTCTCAGGTAAAACCCTAAGATTTTATTCTTAACATTGCAAAGAAAAGATACAAAAAAACCAAGAGTTATCATACTCAGTAGAGAAACAATAACTAGAATGAGTCAAAAGATGCCCTTTTAATTTATTCTTTGTATACTGAACCATATAATATTGTCATTTTTAACAGCCATATTACTGATTACACGTATCAGTAATATGTTTACATCTGATACTTAATACCATACTATAAATCAAAGTAGATCTAGATCACATCCACTTCTTGTTTCTACCACTACCCGAGTTGACCCCTTATCTTTCATCTGTAAAATTTCAGTAGCCTCCTAACTTATCCTCCAGCTTCCACTGTCCTCAACAATGTATTATCTTTTCTGCAGCCAGAGTAATCCTTTGTAACTGTTACAAATTAACATATGTACACAAAAGTACACAAATCATGATTATGCACTGAGTGAATTTTCATAAACTATGTACACGTGACCAGCACACAAATTGTGCAATAGAATATTCACATAAATGGGCTCATACATTGTATCTTATTTTACATTCGATTCCTTCATTCAACATTGTATGAGTTGACATGCTATTTCATGCTGTTATATACTATGGCAACAAATCATTCATTTTCATTGCTGTATAACATATTGATTGAATATACAATTTATCCATCCCAGTGTGGATGAACCAAAGTATTCTTTTAAAAAATATAGATAAAGCCAGATGTGATGGTGCATGCCTATAATCCCAGCACTCAGGAGGCTGAGGCAGGAGGATTGCCATGAATTCAAGGTCAGCCTGGGCTACATAGTGAGACCCTGCCTCTAAATAAATAAATAAATAATGTAAATAAGATCAAGTTGTTCCCCTAATTAAAACTCTTCATTTGCTTTGCCTTCCCTTTAAAAGATCCACAGTAGGGGAGGCAAGGCAAAGAGGTGGTGGGAGGTGAAAATGGTTAAAGTATGTTATGTGCATGTATAAACGGGCTAAATAAAACCCATTAACCTGTACAACCAAATTAAAAATAGATTGAAAAAAGTCCTTACCACGGTGCTGGCCTGCCTCTCCACCACATCTTACCCTTCCACACCATGTTCTAGCCATGCTGCTTTACTTTCTACTGCCTCTCTGTCATACGTTAAGTTCTTTTTCATTCCTGAATGGTTCTCCCTGGCTGCTACCATCCCATCCTCCACCCACCCAATTCAAAGCCAAATTTACAAGGCCAGCTCAGGGGTCCCATTCTTTATCTTAAACCAAGATCCTCTTCTCAGATATGCCTTCTTCACCCTTCTTCCCCGAAATGCTCCCTGCCTCTGTCTCACACTGCCTGCTTGTTTTATTTTGATTTTTCATTTTGACTCAGAGAGGAAAATATTAAATATGAAGTGTTGAAAGAGAGAAATACAATTTAGTTCTTTTAAAACAGAGCACTACCCAGGAAAAATGGGGATGGGTTAATATCTAGGGTACAGCCAAACCTCAGTGCATGAAATCAGTTCAATCAATTTAATAGAAACATCATCCCAGCTGGCTTATACAATGTAGAATTATTGTTGTTTCTTAAATGGTTAACAATTTTTTCACTGTTTAATCTATTGCTTTGGCATCATAATAGTTAATATGAGAATTAAAGGCTCCAAGATGTCCACAACTGCAGTCTTCAGTATTCCATCTCCACGTTCCCCACCAGACTTCTAAAACGCCCTGCAGCATTCCTCGTGGGAGCGTTCCCAGCAGGGAAAGTGGCACAGACTTCCCACAAAACTAGAGCGTTCCAAGAATAAAATCACTTCATATGAAGAGGGGGAGGTTTTATATGGAAAGCATTTATAATGTTTTCTACAAGGTACAAAATGTTTCTACAGGGAAAATTAACCAAGTTTCACTCAGCTTTTCAAAACAAAGCCAGAGTTTTCAATCAAGCAACTAGAGAAAGTAAACCAGCACATGTATGCAATTCACAAGTCCCGGACATTCCTAATTAAGCAAAGGAAAATGGTATATTTTTAAAAGTTAAAGAAAAAAAAGTAATGTATTTTTAAAAGGATAGTAGGAAAATTAAATGTGTTCAGTTGAGTTTAACTTCTTCATGAAATAAGCTTCTTATCCTGATAAGAAATGGGTCATAGCAATAAAAGTATGCTGTAAATTCAACTTGACAAATGAGAAAATGAATTCCTGAGGGTAAGGCCTATTAAAGGAATATTTTAACTTAATGATGCAATGAATATTTTGAGTAGGTTCTATATATGCAAGAAGCTGCCTTACATATTTTAATGAGGTAAAACATAGCATTAGTTAATATAGCAATAATTTGTTCTATTACTTCCCAGTGATAATATGGAAAGACAAAATACAAGAAAAAATGTTAAACTTCTAGAGACACCAGCTTCTACTATTTGCTTATAAACTTCAAAATTCAATATCTTACACCCACAACTTAAAGACATGTGCAGAACATTAGTCATTTCAGTGAGCTGAAAAGCAATCTGCTTCTTCAGAATAAAATGTGATATGATGCCACCTTATGGTTGAAAATTAAACTTTATGGTTTAGGATGATAAATAATCATTTTCAGATGTATTCTTAATCTCTGAAAAGGGTGCTCAGTATTCCTAAACCTGTAAAATTCACAAATAAAAATACAGAGAATCAATTTAATCCTGAAAGAAATTATAAAACAGTTACAATGCAAGGGTGCAACATCCAGCTCACAGGAAGGGATCCTGTTTAGGTAGCATTCTGTCGAGAGGGTGCTCATCTGGCTACTCGCTCAGGGTATTTTCATAATCAATGTCAGCTGGGTTTTCTAGTTCAAATAGGTGATCTTACTACTGACTGTTCTATACTTCCGAAGCCATAAAAACAACAAAAATACAAAGCACAAGCAAGTGAAACATTGGGAGATTAATCACACACAGCTTACTAATTGAATCATATGAAAGTGCTATTTTTGTAGATGGATCAGAAACTGTCAAATACTGGGAATTCCATACACTTCCTTCTGTAGATCCCTTAAGCATAATTGCCAATTTAATCAACTCAAATGATAAACAAATGTAATGGTAGTATTAGTCTTCCTCACCAAACAACTGATGAAACCCATATTCCTGGCTGGTCCTACCCAAGTACCCTTTGTATGTAGCTCTTCTACTACTGACAAATCCTTTCCTTTTAAGCCACTGTATGCCCACGGATTTCAGTTATCTACCTTTCACTTCCTTGTGAGCACTGCAGAATTCCTCAGTCTGCAGTTGTTCACCTTGCCAACTGTAATGTAAACACTATCATCAACCAAATTTTTGTAGACCTGGCTAATTCTGTTTCTATTTACTATGGAACAAATCCAGGAATTTGGGGAAATGAAGATCTCTTTTAATGTACATTCTATAAATGCTGTTTCCAAAATTCTTTATCTCCATAATTCTATAAAGCCTTAATAGTTTCTGAAAGGATAAAGCAACTTTCATCCTGAGAGCTACATAAAACAATTCTTCCGTTTTCCGAAGTTATTTCTCTTGTCGTATCAAATATTCTTCTTCCCTCCATCTTCATGGATGGTAACTGTTACAAAGACTCCCCAGCAACTATATAATGGAAATTTTCAGTGCTTAACTGTTAAATTCTCTTCACATATGAAGGTTATTCTATCTTAGCAGGACACCTTTTGGAAAATGTTAGAGGAAAAGTAGAGAAACAAACTCAATTGTAAACAAAAATCTATTCAAGGAGCATTCATGCATATAAAATTATTGCAAAGGTCAGGAAACCAAATATAAAACGTTAATACTAGAAGAAACTGGGTGAGTGGTTATGAGAACTTTCTGTATTCTTTTGCAACTTTTCTAAATATCTAACATTGTTCCAAAACCAAAAAATATTTTTAAGAAAGTTCAGAGAATCAGAACCAAAGTTACAGGTATCGATTTACCTTCTCTCCAACAGCTTTCCCAGATTGAGGTCTTCTTTCCCTCCACTGCACATTTATTTATACATTCTATACAGATGGGCTTCCTTCCATCTGCTTAGGGAGTGGAGCTGTCATCTTACTACTGAGGAGAAAGGCCAGCTTGATGGCTCTGGGTTTGAAGTTCCCTGTTCAAATGCCCATGTAGATAGAGAAATGATTGCTCGGTGAGCTTCACCAGGTCAGTTGCCTCTCTGTGATATGCTTTCATCTCATGCCCCTGGGACAGACAATCCCTACCTCCCACTTCTACAAGAAAAGAAAGGAAGGTTAAAACATTAATCTGAACATATTGTTAAGTGCCTGTTTCATACACAATGCGGAATATTAATATCAACTGTTTTTTTCAGCCGTAGCTAGTAGGCTCCTCCGGGCAGATCCTGCTTTTTGAATCACAATAGATACACTGGAGTTCCTTCACAAATAATGATACCAATCCTGAGTTAAAATTTTAATTCTGAAATGTAGGATTCACTTAGAGTAGTTTTTACAGTTATTCATGAATACATCAATATGAACAGTGTATCCATTTTCCTTTCCTAAATATTTGTTTTACTTTTAAGAGAGCTCGAGGCTCTCAGAATCTACCTTTAGAGCACTGTTTACATCCTGAGAAAGGACTTGTGCCCAGAATCACATAACACATAGATATCTATTCAAGGGTCCGCTTGGACTCTCCCATTTGGCTGCCATTTCACTCCTGCCGTTTTCTCTGTTTAACCTTTTGGCTCCTTGAGAGAAGTAGCAGAAGCCACAGCATGAGAAATGGAGGTTCTTAGAAGTCGCTGAGATCAAAGGGGTCCACCCTGCATGAACAGCATTTCTTTCTTCCTGGGTAGGTTTTGCTACCGCTATCTGGTGGAAAAAGGAGAGAAGAGAGGGGTTTTTTGGGTTTGGTTGGTTTTTTGTTTGTTTGTTTGTTTTTTTATTAACCCCAAGTTGACAACTTCAGAGGAAGAATTTAGGAGTTTTACAACTAGAAAAAAGGAATGCATAACTTAGTGGTTCCTGTTGCTGGATACAGCCTTGTATATGAAGAAGAAAGACAAAGCCTAAAGATTCTTACAGTAAATGAAATACCACCCAAACTGTACCAAAAAAAAAAAAATCTGCTTAACAAATGTTAGCTTCTGCCCTCCTCTTTCTTCTGACTGAAGATTTGCTTTTCTTAAGAAATGTGGACCTTTTCTTTTCCACAGGCCCAGACTACAGGCCTCAAGAAATGAAGAAATCCCCAATTTATCATCCAGAGCCTCTCCCAACTCTTTGCTACTCCAAGGGACAAGTCACACCCACTTCCTCAAAACTACTTAAGAGCAGAAAGGGCTGCTGCCCTTAGGTGCCTGTGAAAACCTGAACCAACTGCTTCATCTCTTTGCCGAAGCCTGGCACACAACCTCCTCATCAAAAACCATGAGCAGTGCGTGCTATATGCATGCATGTAATACCACATCGGACCTTATTAATATGTAAAATTCATATGCATTAATAAGACATAAAAGACCATTTTAAAAATTTTAAAAAACAGGACAATAGTCTAAGTACAATTAGAATTTAAGAATTTCACAAAATTTAAATATACGGAAATTTAGAGCTGTAATGTCTGACACAGTAACTACCAGCCACATGCAGCTATTTAAATAAAAATTAATTTTAACAAATGGCAAATAAACAGATGAAAAAAATGCTCAACATCATTGGTCATTCAAGAAATGCAAATTAAATTAAAACAACACTGAGATTCCATCTCACCCAGAAAGAATGGCTATTATCAAGAAATCAACCAATAACAAATGCTGGAAGGGCTGTGGGGAAAAAGGAACACTTTTCCACTGTTGGTGGAAATGCAGACTGGTGCAACCACTGTGGAAATCAGTGTGAAGATTCCTCAAAAGACTAAAACTAGAGGTCCCATTCGACCCAGCTATTCATTTAATTCTTCTGGGTATCTACCCAAAAGAATCAAAAACATCATACCACAGCAATACATGTGCACTCATGTTTACAGCAGCACAAATGGTAATACTTAAGTCTTGGAAAAAACCCAAATCCCCATCAGCCAAGGAATGAATAAAAAAGATGTGGAGTACTACTGTACAATGTGGAGTACTACTGTTCAATGGAGTACTGCACAATGGAGTACTACTCAGCTACAAAGAAGAATAAGCTCCAGGCTTTTACAGGTAAATGGATGCAACTTGAGAGCATACTCATAAGTGAAATAAATCAAATTCACATGTGTAAACATAACATTGTCTCCCTAGTATAAAAAACTGAAAGAATAAATAAGATCCAAAGTGTACAATAGATATTGTGAAAGTGAAAAAGAAAGAAACTGTTCAAAAGGAAAGAACCACTGGGATGGGAGAAAGGAGAAAAAAAAGAAGGGAAAAGAATATATATATATATATATATATATATATATATGCAAGATACATAATTATACTGCTAATCTCTATTAGTTCATCAAAAAGAACAAGTTCATGATTTCATTGTTTGATCATTTTTTCATGCCTATATTTTGTAATCTGAGCAACTACTTTGAAGATAACAATACATAATACATTAACCATTGTTAATCTTGTATTATTTTGTTTTGAAATTCTGTATCGTCATTTTATTATTTTTTCATTTTAAAATAAAAATAAATATAAATTAATTTGAATCTAAATAAACTAGAAATTCAGTTTCCCAGTCACATTAGCCACTAACCAAAATACGGAACATTTCTGTCACTGCAGAAAGTTCTATTGGACAGACTGACACAGATAATACAGGAAAGTACATTTAGATTCTTCAAATCCTGCTGTATCATCTTTAATTTCTTTTGGTAAACATTCATTGAGCATCAACTTCATGTAAGACCACGTATAAGGTACAGTGGAGCAGAGCTGAATAGGGCTGAAACTGGCCATCAGGAGTTGAGACTTAGAAACAGACATGCAAATAACTGTCTAGATGTTAAGACAGATATACACACTGTAGTGAAGAAGCAAGCAAATTGCTGTGTTCACACAAGTAGAGCTGTAAGAAACCATTTCACGCTGATCTTTGGCAGTCTCAGGATTTCAAGATAATGAGCACTGTCCTGATTGAGAAACTGCACATTTCCATGCTGTTAGCTCCATGGAAACAGCTCTTGGATGTGTTCCATCAAAACTGCTTTGAAAACTGGTCCAAAAAAAATTCACTCTGGTAAGAAGACTCAAGGCACCACATGCTAATTGGAAGAGCACAAGATTCAGAGTCAGGAGACCTATTTGCAAACTAGCTCTATCCTTATGAGCTGTGTGACCTTGGGTAAACTATTAATTTCTCTAACCCTCAGGATCTCATTTTCAAAGTGAAGAAAATAATCTCTACCCAGTGTGTCCCATAGATGACTACTGTAAAAGCACTACAGAAACAGTAGATCCATATATGACTATTATTACTGAAAGTAATGCAAAACTTTGGAAAACATGAAAATCCACTGCAGACATGGTGATTTGGAGCTACATGGAGAAAGTTCAAATTCTGCAAAAAGAAATCAATCAAATTCTCAATCTGTAAATCTTTGTTTAGATTTAAAAGTAAAAATATATAGTGTTTGTCCGCACCCTTATCTTTTCTGAAGCCAACTCAAGTTCACCACGTCTTAATCCACAAGGACAAATTGCCTAGTGCTAGTGTGAAGGAGCCATAACATTAAGGGTGAACTTACTTTGAATGACAATTAAAAATTTCCAAGCCTGGATCAGTCAGCCAAAAAGTGAAATGGCATAGGTTTGTTTGATATGGAAAAGAGATGCCCAGGATCATTACTATGCTGTACGAATGGGAGGAAAGGTTTCCAAATAATTGCTAGATATGTGTTCTTTTGATTTCATGAGGAATTTTAAAGAGAATGTCACACTTTGTAACCACAAGCTTTTGAGTCTGTCTGTGGAAATGTTTCTGTAACGTGAAATGACGTCACTTTTACTTTCCTGCAACTCCCAGCAATAGCACAGGATGATTTCTTTTTCAGTAGAGAGTGTAACTGGATTGGGTTTTTTCCAGATGTTGAGAGAATGGTTTCAATTACCTAGTGCCATGCCTCAATTTCTGAGCACCCTCTCGAACCTGTTGCAGTTGGCAGTTTCAGCAAGAGAGTAGAACCACACGAGGGCCTTCCAGTCAGCCATACTATGGTCTCACCATGCTCACCATGGAGCTGGCACAGACGCGGATATAACAGAATGAAAATGCTTATGCTGGGATACAAGGTCCTGAATAGCACACATTTTAAACCAGGTCTAAGGTTAAAATAATAAACTTTAAATGATGTGTGCCACATGTGACATTTTGGTTCCAGACGTAACAAACCCAAACCAAAGTCTTTTGCTTGACAATTCCAAAACAATATTACCCTCCTAGGTTTCTGATTTTGATTTTGCCTCAATTGCTCACAGATTACACTCTGGCAAGCTTGAGGACAGCACAGTACTGTTTAAAATGCACATGCCAGGAAGCCAGCATGATGCTCTGCACTAAATCATCCCTAAATTCCTCATTACTGTGTTCACTTAACCATTTCCACAAATGTGGCATGGACTTTTTCTTCTGGAGAAAAATTTTAAATAATCACTATAAGTAAACAGTACAGTGAACTTTCCTTCTCCTCCAATAAAACCAAACAAAACAATAGACATTTGTTCTAATATAATTGGCCATTTATTCTAATCTTAGCAATTTACTGCTCAACCATCTAAAACTGAAATTGCAACATTTTAATAGCAAATTACGGGCTTATCAGTCACACAAAAGTACTAAGTGGGCTCCAGAAAATCCGAACTCAGATACATGTTTCATAATCCAGTTGAAAGATCCAGTAGTCTTTTCATTTCTTCACTATTTTGAAACTCTGTTTTTAAATTATTTTGAACACTCTGAAGCATGTGTTTTATCTTGTATATTTTCAACTTTAATGTCCTTAATTTCAAGAGTGTAAAATAATTATGGGAATAATTATTGCTTTTCTGTTCTGTTACAGTATCTTTGTGAAGAAAGTCAGTTTACTGATAACTCTTCTTTGTTACATTACAATAAGGTTAATAGAAGACCTAATATCATACAAAAGATTAGTAATAAAGTCAAACAACCGTGAATATATGGGTGCTTGAAATTCATATCATTTCAATTTGTAATAAAAGTATTATATAACATAATAATAAACCATTAAAAGATTAATAACAAAGTCATCCAGACGATTCCTAAATCACAGACTCATCATATGCTTCGTGGTTAAATGCTATTATTTGTTTCCACCCCTTCATTAAAAGTCCTTCACAGAACAAACAGAAGAGGAGAAATTAAAATCAAATGGAATTCAAAGTACATCCAGACGAAAACAAA
>RJWT010008298.1:0-26484 GCA_004365215.1 Cuniculus paca | reverse complement strand
TCTGGCTCAGGACTGTCCATTTTAGTTTTCATTAAATTCTGGCTCTGGGCTCAGGGAGAGAGAGCACTTCTCTGGAAATATTGCTGCCAACATCTCATTGTTTCTGCCTCTGCTGCTCACTTGCTTGTTATTACTTGGAAAAGACTGATCAGTGGTGAGAATAAATAGGAATCTAGGTTATTAGAATGTTTCCCAAGAACATGGCACATTTTTAATCCCACAGAAGCTCACAATTTGTACAGCCATGCCAGAGGCACATGTTTGCAGAGTGTGGAAGCCAACTGGCAATCTAGGCTGATCAAATGGAAAATTCTGGCTGTGAAAGCCAAAGGGAATGCTTTACCTTAATTAAGAAATATTGCAATATTGTAAGTCTATGTAGAGAAGGCAAGACCTGGCTTCTGACTTCATTAAAAAAACCCTGCTTAATTAGAGCTTGGTTAACACAGATTGGAAAAGATCAAGCCTAAAGCCCATTGAATTTGGGCCTGTTTAGGAATAGAAATCTTATAGTTTTAATGCCTACCCTTAACAGTACTCCTACCCCTTCTTAGTTTTCCAGGTAACAAACTTGTGATATCTCTAGAAAATGTACTTCGGTACTTTTGAAACGTATTTATTCATTTATGTTATATTTAAATATTAAAGATGTTTAATAGATAATTTTCACTTAAAGTTCTTTGACTCAATAACTATGGAGCTTCTCATCAACCAAGGACTTGTTTAATATTGTACTTGTTGTCTGCTTGCAAAAGTCAAGGACAAAATGCAGGACAAAATACTTCTGAGGTTGAATAACTTCATATTTGTGAAATGCAAATACAGTCAGAGAAAGGAAAATTTTAGAAATCCAAATAAACATCCTTAATATGATTTGTCTTCCCAAAGAGTTCCCCGGATTTCCCTTTCTGTGTGGTCATGTCTCCGAGGCTTTTTGGTGATAACCTTAAATACTCCACATTTCAGCACGATGCAAACATTTCTCTCTTGTGTTCTTGTTTGCTATTTCTGTTGGAAACATGAATGCCATGTCAGCTTGCTGGAAATCCTAGAGGAATTTAGAAAGAAAAGATCAATTGTTTGACAATAAACATGGTAAGTCCCATGTGATTACATAAATGCTTATACAAGAAAGCAAAAATATGCACTTTGAATGTTTAACTATAAAGTTAAGACTAAAAATGATTGGGCGGGTGACCTTTTGGTGGGGGGCTTTGTTATTTCAACACAAAACTTGAAAAGTTTTAGATGACAAGACAGAGATTAAGGGACATGTGAGAGCTGACATCTCTGTTACTGAGGTTGTTTTGTTTTTGGCTTACGGAAACGGATCTGGGATAATCTTGTTTTTATAATGTCCTCCAAATGAAGTGGCTTCAGTTATGTTGTAGGTGGTGGGAGGGACTGACCCTTCTTTGTACCCTTGCAGTACAGTGTGAATTTAGGAAGTGGAAATTAGGTTTGTCGCTATGCTCACTGGTAAGAGACATCATTAGCCAGGCCCATGTGTCTGTCAAAAAAATCCATTCTTTTCTGGTAAAACCCTCTCTGGCCTTGGATCATGTGAGTTTCACCAAACTACACTCAGAAAACATGAGATATCTTTACATAATAAGACAGCAGGAGCTGGGACCTAATTTCATATTTTTTTCCCACAGATTTTGTTTTCCATCCTTGTCAGTCATATGTGAAAGGCTGACAGTTACCAGGGGCTGTGGCCAGCATGAGGGAGAATGTGTCACTGCTGGCTGTGTTGGCCATAGCAACATGTCTGCCTCAGAATAGATCCAGCATGAATGAACAAACAGAAGAATGTTTAAGAAGGCTCAAGACTGTAAGAAACCAAAGGTGAGTGCTGGGGCTGTCCATCAGAGACAAATAACAGGATATTCACACAGCCATTTCACTTTTCAACAAATTATCAAGTTGACCAAGCAAATAATCATGGTGGTTTATCACTATTGGCAACTTTTCAAAAAGTCTCTGGTTAAGAAGGACCCTCATTTCTCACAACTCCAGCCAATACTGAATTACAGCATCAATCAACAGATGTTTCCAGCACCAGCAGCCTTCTGTTATTAGAAGTTGATGGATCTCATATATAAAGACATATTTTTTAGTCACAAGAAGAAGCTCAGAGTCAATGAAGAAAATGGTATGCAGTCATGTTTTGCTAATGCAATGCAATGAGAGCACTAATAAGGGAATGGAGACAGTGAACAGGAGCAAAAGTGGAGATCAACGGATGCTGCTCGGAAAAGTCTGAGAAAGTATCAAGGGGAGAGAGATTAAGTCTCCTGGAAAGGTGAAGAGGATGTAGCAAAGAGAAGTATATTTTTATAAGTGTGTAAATCAGGAGGGGTAGTGCCCATTCCAATCCTAGCACTCAGAAGGCTGAGACAGGATCAAGAGTTTGTGGGCAACTGGGCTATATAGCAAGTACAAAGCTGACCTGAATTATGTAGTGAGACTCTGTCTCGAAAACAAAACAAAAGAAAAATACCCTGCTCCCCAAACCCTGTAAGATGTAAAGGCAGGAAAGACATGAAGCCAAGAAAGTGCTGGCCTTCTCAAGGTATAGGTGTAAAGGTTTTTGTTTTGTGTGTTTTTTCATTTGGTGTATATTTGCAATACACAATGTTTAGAAACTTGGTAAATGTATATAATATACCTTGTTGCTTTCAACCCCTTAAATGTAGAACTTTATGCCCAAGTGCAGGGGTTTATGCTATTTGGGAGGCTGACATGGGAGGATTGCAAGTTGAAGGCTGGAGTGAGCAACTTAGTGAGATCCTGCCTCAGAATAAGACAGGGGAAAAAGTGCTAGGGATGTGTCTCAGGAGTGGAACATCGCCTTGCTTAGCTTGAGTGAAACTGTGGGTTCAATTCCCAGTATGAGAAAAAAAGAAAAAAAATGTAGATGTATATGCTGCCAGTAAATTCTATTTTCAGGTCTATTATCTCATTTTGGAAGGAAAAAATCTAATTTGAAATACAAATCTGAGCAAGGACCTCTGTACCAACTGTCTTAGCCTGCCCCTCCCAAAAATGACGGCACAGATCCCATACGTGGAATTTCTGCCAGGGAAGTAGGCTACACACAGCAGCAAGGCAGTCTCTTGCATCCAGCCTTGAACAAGAGAAGAGGGAAGCAGCTGAGCTAGTGCAGTGTGGTGTGAACAGAAGGCAGCATGCAGTGCACTTCCGGCTTAACCAGGCCTACAGTTGCAGTAAGGAGGTGGGGCCTTGCAGGCTGAAGGCTGAGACAGGATCCAGGTCCTGCTTGGCAGGAGCCAGCCCAGAAGGCCAGTGGGACTGCAGTCCAGGAGATACCAGAAGAAGATTCCCTCCCTGTGGACCTCAGATCCCTCTTTTGTAAAACGAGCTATCTTGACCAGATTGGCCATTGGAAAGCCATTTCTTACAGCCCAGGGATTCCAGGAAGGTACCTCAGTGTCTGGAGACAAGAAAGATAAGACCAAGTTGGGAAGGTAACCCCTGGCCCACTTCAAGTGAAATATTCTGGTTAAGATAGAACTAAAAAATACTATGTCTTACAGTTTTAAGGAAAGGAAAATATTGAAATAGAGGATCTACTGCTGGCTTTCTATGATTCTAATCCTTCTTTACTTCCTCTATAATCCCATACCATTTGATTTATGTCTCTCTATAACTTGCAACTTTACCTGTGTATTAGTCTGTTTTACATTACTATTCCAGACATAGGCTAACTTTATAAAGAAAAGCATCTCATTTGGCCCAGAGCTTTGGAGGCTGAAAATTCAAACAACATGTCACAGTGATAAGCCCATGGTTGATGGCAGGGCATGTGCAAGAGGTAGGAATTACATCTCTAACATGGAAACCAAAGACACACTTGGGTGGTAGACTCAAAGCTTTATAAAAACTCAGCCAGGATACCAGCATTCCCTCCAGAGGACAGGGGCCTCAGTGACCTCAGGAGCTCCCATTAGGCCCACCCCTTGAAAGGTTCACCACACCATGGACCTAGCTCCAAACACGTGAGCCTTTGGGGGAAACATCCAAACCATACCACAGTACATTGTGTTACTATTTATTTCTAAGATATGTCCCCTCACCTCTCTCTCCCTCTGTCCCCTCTGTGAAGGAAAATTCATGGCTGTTAAACATTGCCAGACATACTGATCCCTTTCCTATTCATCAGACCCACCAAGCTCACACCGTAGGGCCTTCACATTTGTAGTTTTCTCTACTCAGAATACATTTGCCTGGATATCTATAAACCTTTCTTTTACTTTCTGATCTGATCACCTTTCCTGAATACCTTATATACAGTATACTAGAACTCACATTTCTTTTACATACATGTAATGCACATAGCCTCACTCTGTTTTAATTTTTCCTTACCATTTATCAACATATGTAAAATTTTATATTTCATTTTACATCTGTCTCATCCCACAAGAATGTAAATTTCTGAAAGCAAGGACTTTTCCATTTTGGTTACTGATTTATTCTGGGACTTTGGAACATAGTGTGGCATGGAAGTGTCACCTAGTTACTGGAAGCGTTTGGGACTCAGTATCTGTCTAGTCAAGCTTTCTTGTTATGTAAAAGTCAAGTGCTACCTGCACCAACACACATTTCAGTCAAGTTTTCCTTTTACCTGTAACATTCAACCCCGTGCACTAACAAAACACCTTCTAGTATGGATGTTCACTGGACACAGCAGCAAAGAAAGAGCATGAGATTGAGAAGCAGAAGATCTGGATTTAGGACTTAACTATGTCATGTACTAGTGGGGTGTTTTTAGCAAGTTACTTAATGTCTCCAGGTTTCATTTTACCTACCTGCAAAATGGGGCAATGATTGACTTACACACAAAGTTGCTATGAGGATTGTACAATGCAGCATATATGAAAAGTAGGTATAATCTTTAAAGGACAATGTTACATGTGGCTTCTGGAGAGTGAGACAGGTAATAGACCTGGACTTTAAATTGCCCTTGAGCCAGTGCTATGACTACTGGCATTCACCTAATTGCTCTGGCAATGGAGAAAAGAACACCCTTTCTAAACTAGACATGGTGGAACACACCTGTAATTCCAGGACTTTGGAAGGCTGGGAAAGATCTCTGGTTCAAGCCAAGTCTGAGCAATTTAATGACTTGGTGAGATTCTGTCTCAAAAAATAAAAAATAAAAGGTCAAGCATATAGCTCAATAGCAAGACCCTGGGTTCAATTCCCAGTGCAAAAAACAAAACAAAACAACAGCAACTGGCACACATGTGGGCCACCATCAGGAATCTCTTACAGATAACCAGCACAGGTGGAAGAAGCAGCCATCCTAGCTCCCACCATGCACTCTGGCTGCCATCAGAACTCTCCTGCAGGAAGCACTACAAGCCAGGAGAACCAGCCAGCCACACCTCAGAGAAAATGCACCTGTCTGGAGAAGCCCAGCCAATGCCCCACCACCCCCTGGGAACCTAGGTTAGGAGAAACCCAGGTGCCTAACCCCTTCCCCTACACCACAGATGGGTAGCCAATGCAGGAAGTACCTGGGACCCCACAACCCACTCATCCAGAGGAAACCAGGAAATTGTCAAGATGAAAGAACAAAAGGCAATGTCCGGCCTCCAGCCCACACAGAACAAGTCCAGGAGACATGGACATGGAAGAAAGCACCTGAAATTTCTGGGATGATGGCAGCTGAAGTAAAGAAACTCCTTCATGAGGCTGTAAAAGAAACCAGTTCAGAAATATCTCAGGTAAAAAAAGAAATCACAAACATAATACAAGTGTTGCTGAGTGTATCTAAAGAAGACAGAAAAAAAGAGGAGCATAGGAGAATGAGGGAAATCTTGAATGAACAATATAGAGAAGAATTGGAAGGCATGAAACAGACACAAAGACATATCCAGGAAATGAAAAACTCCATCAAAAGCTGGCAAAATCACTTGAAAGAAACTAAAGACTTTCAGACCTTGAAGACAAGATGGCAGCTAGCTATTGTGAAAGGAAAGACCTTTTAAAAACAAGGAACCAAGAAATAACAATTCAATGGCTGTAAGGTGATACAAAGAAAAATAATTTAAGATGATTGGTGTTGTAGAAAAGGCAGGTGTCAAACAAATTATATAAAAAGACTGTTTACAGAAGTCATAGCAGAAAACTTTCCAAGCATGGGCAAAGGATCTGACATGCAGTTAAGTGAGGCATATCACTCCAACTAGCCATAACCAAAATAAATAGACATGCAGACATATAATAATCAAGATACCAGAAATTCAGCACAAGAACAGAATATTAAAAGCTGTTAGAGAAAAGAAACAGATTGCCTATGAAGGAAATCCATCAGAATCGTGACAGACTTCTCAACACAAACCATCGAGTCAAGAAGAACTTGGAGTGAAGCATTTCAAGTTCTGAAAGAAAACAACTTCCAACCCAGATTGATGTACCCTGCAAAACTATCTTTCAAAATTAATGGAGAAACAAGATACTTCCATGACAAACAACAACTGAAGGAATTCATGACCACCAAACCAACCCTACAAAGAATACTGCAGGACATTCTAGAGAGAGATAAAAATGATCACAGTTCCAGGAACAGCAGCAGAGGGAGATCACTGAGTGGGGCAGGCAATTGATTGGGGGGAAAAGTAGGGAGCCAATGGCAGGAAAATAGCATGGCAGAGATGAGCCAGTGCATGTTGACCATACCCATTAATATAGATGACTTCAATTCAACAATAAAAAAAAAACCAGAGGTAGAGTGGATCAATAGATAAGATCCATCAATATGTGGTATGCAAGAAATATTTAACTCAAAAGCAAATTCATAGATGGAAAATCAAAGGAGACAGAACAATGCTCCATGTGACAGGGAACCAGAAAAAAAGCAAGAATAGCTTTCCCAGCAACCACAGAATGTATAAGAAAGATATAGCATTTTTATGTAATGGAAACCTATTCAGCTATAAAGAAGGTTAATCACGAGGCTCTTGTAGGTAAATGAATGCAACTTGAGATTATGTTCATGGGTGAAATGGTTTGGACTCATAGGGTGAACATCATATTGTCTCCCTAGTATAAAAAACTGAAGGAGTTAGTGAGATTGAATATGTGCAATAGTTATTGTGAAAGTAAAAGTGTAGGAAACATCTAAAAAGGGAATGTGGTAGCCATTGTTAATTTCCTATTATCTTGTTTTGATGCCCTGGATCATTTTCATTGTTCTGTTTTGTTTGGTTTTATTCTGTTTTGTTTAGTTTGATTTTACTATATCTGATGGTATGGGCAGTTATTTCAAAGACAACAAGATATATTAAGGTAGCCATTGTAGATTTCCTATTATCTGGTTTTGAAGCCCTGTATCATTTTCATTGCTTTGTTTTGATTGATTTATACTGTTTTGTTTTGTTTGATTTTATTATGTCTTATGGTATAGGCAACTACTTTGAAGGTAACAAGCAGCGTTATGGTAGCTGTTGTTGATTTCCTAGTATTTTTTTTGAAGTCCTGTATTGTGCTAACTGTTTTGTTTTGACTGGCTCTATTTTGTTTTACTTTGTTTGGTTTTATTCTCTTTAAAATTAAAAAAAAAAAGCAAAGTTAAAGGAGAAAAGATTTATTTTGACTCAGTTTGTAGAGGTTTCAGGGCATGGTCAACTGACTCCAAGTCAGGGTGACAGGGCAGAAAAACATCACAGAGGAGAAACAGTCCATGGCAAAGCAAGTCAGGCAAAAGGCAGCCAGCCATGAAACACCAAGCAGCAAGCAGTGAACAACAGCAGCAGCCCTCTTTCTGTCCCTTATAGTCTATCCAGGCTACCCATGGCACCCTCAATCCTAGCATCTCACCATTAATCCCAGCATCACATCCTTAATCACAGCATCACACACCCTAGATCCAGCCACCTCCAAAATGCCCCACTTATGACTGCATGAGGCTTTGGGAGGACACCTTGATACAAGCTATAACACTCTGTTTTTGTATTTGTGTCCCCATGAATGGGTGACAGTGTATGGACCAGTGGAGGCCCATGGCCAACACTTTGAAGAGCACTGTTTTGAATGACATATTTGGTCCCTCTTAGCTGCAAATGCTGAGTTTGGTGGCAAAATCAAAATTGGACTTCTGGAGTGCCTTAATCTTTCAGGGTTGCTATACTAAAATACCATAAACTAGGTGGCTTATAAAGAATAGAAATTTACTTCTCCTTATTCTGGAGGATAAGAAGTCCAGGACTAAAAACACCAGTGGCTTCCCTGTTTGGCAATGGCTTGTTTCTTTGTTCACGGTTGGCCATCTTTTCTCTGTGTCCACACATGGTGGAAGGATTCATGGATTTCTCTGGTGCATCTTTTATAAGGGTGCCAATCTCACCATGAAGACTACACCTCATAGCCTAATCTCCTTTGAAAATCCCCATCCTAAACACTATCATACCGAATGCTAGGGTATCAACATAAGAAGTAGAGAGGGGCCCCAGAGGACACAAATATTCAGACTATAGCATGGAACAGGTAACAAAGACTAAAATTGTGGAGGATCACCAGGACTATGCTCCTTGAAAGAACAGCAGTTGTCTCCATTTTGGCTAAACCTGGTCCTATTTCCATGTATTGAGATGCACAGAGTTGTTGTCTTTATTCTCTCAATTGGCTTTAAATAATGCAAATGGGTCTAGCTGGGGTGCTGATGTGTAGTCTTTAAATGGGACAGGTTAGCAATACCCTGCTTGTAGCTCCCAAATAGTAAGTGTGAGCTAGGTGAAGAGATGCCACACTGTCTGCTAAGATTGAGCCTTGAGAAAAGAGGCTACAACTTCTCGTAGCATGAAGGCAACACATCAAAACTGAAGCACCAACCCCAAAACACTAGCTATTGCCCCCATCTGTGATATGCATGTTACTCTTTCTGCATGCCCCCCCATACTGCAGAGGGGATTTCAGGCCTCCTACATAACCCAGCTCACAGCGCTCACACTCATGTACTTCCCACCTTTTGCACAGTCACCCATCCCTGAACCACTTCCCTCTTGATGAATAAATAAAACCCTGGTTCAGCCCTGAGTCAAGGCTTTTGTTCTGGTTAGCTGGTTAGCCATCATTCTAGCTGGACTTAGGACTCCTTTGGTTCCACACAACTAGAAATACTCTTTAGCAACTTTATTTTCACCATCGATTGCACTGGAAGTGGTAGATTGGAATTAATTTATTGGAATTCCAGTAACTTTTCCCTGGGATAAAAAATGTGAACTCCTCTAGACCGTGAGGAGGTCTGGGAAGGGATTTCTGTAGAAATAACCACTTGAACAATGGATTTCTGTATCTCCCTAGTCCTGTCAATCTCTCTGAACAGCCATCTGGAATCCTGATTTCACCCCTTGGTATTGAGGGGAGCTAAAAGAAAGCTACTCGACCTCTCTGTGCCTCAGTTTTCTTATGTCTAAAATGAAATACTTTTGGTAAAAGTTTATTTTGATACAATTTCAAAATTAGAGGAAAATTGCCAGATTGATACTAACAAATCCTACTTTTTATTCATATTCCTTCATTTCCCATTCTTCTTCCTCCTTTTTCTTCCCTTTCATTGTTTCTTTTCTGAACCATTCAAGAGTAGCACATACATCCATTACACACATAGAATTTTTTGAGGATTAAAGGAATTAATACATGTGAAATACTTAAAATATTGCCTGGAACACATGGTAAGCTCTCATAAAGCATTAAAAGTTATGCTTGATTTTCAAAGGCCTTTGCAGACATCTAAAGGACCTCAAACTCTAGTCACTGGGGGCAACCCCATATAGAATTTCCAGCACACTTGAGGTCCACCTCTCTGCCTTCCTCAAAAACTTATGCCAGAGTCACTTATTTTCAAATGTATTTGACCAACTCTAAAAAATGTTTTCTAGGTGATATGTAGCTAGCCTTGAACACTGATAGTAAGAATATCTGCTCTGCATTACTATATATTATTAAATCCAAAGTGTTCTGGTTTTTTTTCTTCTTTTTAAAAAAAAATTGCTGTACTACTGTTAACATAGTATTAAATTGACGAAGAGTGACTAGGAGACCAAACCCGCACTCTTTCCGTTCTTTGGGGAATTGATAAGAACACTGATTTCTAGGAAACTCAAATATGATCCTTAGAACTAAACATGCCTAAAGCATCTCGAATGCCTCCTATTTCTGTTACTCAATATGTCTATGCGTCTGACTCAGAGAGAAAATGCTGATGTGTGTGATGCCTTCTCTAACCCTGGTGTTGGTTTCACTCTAAGCTGAAACAGAACTTTCCTTTCTCACATTCATTATGGGTTCCTTTGCTTCCTGATTTCCTGCTTCATCCAGATCCTGCTGTGCTGAATTGAATTAAGGGTGAAAAAAAATATTGATTTGGGTTCATCTTTATATATCCAGATTCAGCTATGGAAAAGAACAGAAAGACTGTTCAATTCACATTCATATTTTAAAATCATTCCATGTGAGTCATGCACCTGAAAGAAAGCAAATCAGAGGCCTCTGGTGTCCAGAAAGACCCATTATTTTCTATGCCCAGAATCTAGAAGACTGTGGGAATTGCCCCAGTGACTCGTTGCTCTTTGTGGAATATTTTTTAAAGGTCCATAAGTCTTCCAGGCCCTCTTGTCAGATTACCAGGTGATCCAAACAAATTCCCCAGCAAGGTTTACCCATATTATGATATTTGTGGCTGAGAGTGCCTGCAAAAGGAAAAGGAAGCAAAGCAGATCCTCCTTCCACCCTAAGACAAATTATGTCTCTCCATCTGGAGCCAACTTAGCCTCGCATCACTCCCACAGGGAGACGATCAATGTGGAGTTTCCCATATCATCACAGCCCACGCAAATGCTCTGTTTCCTAGAAAACCTATCATTTATACCACACGACTTGACATTTGGTAAGACACTGTTGCATGATGTATGTATCTTATGCCCTGGGCTAACCTATCAAGACCTAGAGAGCCAAGGGCATGTTTAAGACATCTTAATTCCTTTTGGAGCAATCTCAGAATGTATTAGAGACTGACTAAGTATAAAGTTTGTTTCTCCAGAAGGCCTCATTTCTTCAATAGGGAAATTATTCCCCTCGCTTTTCAAACCTTTGGCTCTATCCCCAGTGGCTGGTGGTCAAAGTGCCTGCTCTTCAGTGACAGCATGGATATATTCCCTCCTGAAAATGAAAGAGCATTTCTACTGCTGTTACAGACTCGGAAATCTGAAGGGACCCATTCCACAACACAATTTATTCACACATTTCTGTCTGGTGCCAACCTCTTCCCAAAGAATCCAAGGAGTTTTACAAAGATAAGGAGACATGCTGATATGCAGTTCATCTAAAAATCTGAAGTACAGTTCCTTAAGTTCCTTAATTTTTTTTTTGTTTGGAGACAAGGTTTTGATATGTAGTTCAGGCTGGCATTGAACTCATTATGTAGCCCAGGCTGGTCTGGAACTCATGGCAACCCTCCTGCTTCAGCTTCCAGAGTGCTGCGATTACAGGCATGTGTCACCAAGCCCCATGGTTCCTTAAAAATTAAGCATAGGGAGTAGGGGTATGTCTCAGTGGTGGAGCACTTACTCAATATGCACAAAACTCTAGGTTCATTCCTAGAGTCACTGTCACCAAAAAGGTTAAACATAGACTATTACACTGCAATTTCTCTCCTGAGTTTTTACCCACAATGATAGAAAATATATGCTCATGTAAGAACTTACACATGAATAATCACAGCAGCATTATTTATAACTGCCAAAAAGTAGAAACAGTTCCAATGCTTGTCAGTTGATAGGTGGAACTAAATGTAGTCTATCCACACAATGAGATGTTTATTTGGTCATAAAATACCAAGTGGTAATAGCTACTAAAACACAGTTGAACCTCACACACCACCACACCACAAAGTCATCTAGTGAAAGATGCCAGTACCAAAGGCCACGTATTGTGTGACGTTATTTACATGAAATGTCCAGACTAAGCAAATTCATAGAGATAGAAAATAGATTAGTGGTTGCCATAGGCTGAGGGATGGTGTGGGTGGGTGGAAAAATGAGTGACTGTTAATCAGTACATGGTGTCCTTTGGAATTATGAGATAGTCTGAACGTACAACTGTATCTTGGTTTTCAACTGCTTTGAAACTTATCAAATTTGGTCCTCAGTGAATTTTGACACAAAAACTTTGTCCCTGTATTCATTGTTTGCTTGGTACTTAACACACAAGTTAGAACTTGTTGGTATCCATTGCCTCAGAACTCACTGCCCTTTTCAGCCCAATTTGTGTGATACTTGTTGCACTCCCTGGAACCAAGTAATGACGAGTACTGAGGTACCGCTGGAGTAGTGATAATTACATATACCCATTAATATACTAAAATCCACTCACTTGTACATTTTTAAAGGTAAAGTTTATGGTAGGTGGGTCAATTCACATGTGAGAAAGGAGCAAAATTCACATGTGAGTAAGGAACAAACAACCTAACACATTAACAACAATGACATTAAAAAATAAGGAGTCACAGTGAGTATCAGGGCCAAGGCTATCTTGCTGACTACTACAGCCACTGTTGGGCTTGAGCCTCTTTCTCTGGGTTTCTTCAGAGCACAGTAAGCATAGTCTCTTGTAGAACATGGTAGGTGCCTTGCAGCTCCTTCCCAATGCCTAGATCAGGACGATCACCCACACTGCTGGGCTTAGTCTCCACTGGGTTTGAGTCTGGCCCTACATCTTCGGGCAGCATAAGCCTCAGGGCTCTGACTTCCCCACTTCCACACTGCTAGTTTCTGTCAAAAGCAAGCCTCATTGTAGTGCAGATGATACCCAATGCTATTCTCATCCACCAAACTGTCAAGATAATTGTTTATAAAACATTCAGAACTGCTTGTCACAGAACATCAACTAACTCAGTTCAAATAAAACAGAACCCCTTGGTTGGGTACAGCCTCTGTGCAAGGAAGAGTTCTGGTGACATTTATGGGAACAAAGGTTCACCAAACACCTTTTTCAGTCCAGCAGCTATCAGAAACCCAGGAGTGATGCCACTTTCCCGAGACCCTGGAACTGCTCTCAGGAAATTCTGTTTTCCTTTTACTGGAATGGTGTTTGGATATTTGAAAAACATTTCTGGCCCCAAAAGACTAGAAACTTTAGGATTTTGGCCTTAAATTTCTGCTATGGCACAAGGACAATGCAATTTCCCTGCCTGTGCTTCAACGACACAATTATAGAGCTGCTTATACTGGGTAGAGCCTGGACTCTGCTGGGTACTTTCACATTCTGCCCTTGGCCTCACCCTCCCTGTCATGGAGGCAGAGCAGATGCAGTTATTAGTTGTCGTCTGCAGAGAAGTTCAGAGACTTACTGTGTTTCAAGAGTCATTCTCAATGGCACTCACACATCTACCCTCTCCTTACAGTGCTCTTTCCAGGGCACAGAGAGGCTATAGGGTTCAGCTTGAACCCGAAAATGAATCTTCTTGACCACTCCCGTATCAGCACTCCTTTGTTCCTCTGCTCAACTTCCCATAGCATTTCTTAAGGTGTGCTATTTCTCATTCCAACCCTGCTCTTTCACATGGTCACTGGAGCCAATCAGAGGCACTGATGTTTGAGAGATTGGTTAAGTTTTTAATGGGCATTGTCTTGGTTACTTTTCTCTCCTTTCTGGGACAAAACACCTGACACCCAAAGTGAAGCAAGGAAAGGTTTATTTAGCTTACAGTTTCTGGAGATTTCAGTCCATAATCAGCTGGCTCCAAGGCAGGGTGGCATGGCACAGGGGCAACACTTCAAGGCAGTAGCCAGAGCAAAAAAGGGGCAAAAATGCAAGCCTCTTCTCTACCCTCAAATTTTTTACACAGGCCACCCCCACCTCCCAGGGTGGGTGTAGTACTCACAAAATGTCTTTGCCCTTTTGCACAGGATGAGGATATTTACAAACTAAGAACCCGGGCTCCCTGCTGAGTCTCTCAGTTAAACTTCTAAACTTCTCAAGTTGACACAATGTATCAACCATAACAGGCATCAAACATTATGGTAGGCTGACACATTTTACAGAAGGTAGAGGAGAAGAAGAGAGGAAGAGGAGGAAGAGGAAGAGGAGGAGGGGAGAGGAGGAAAGGTAGAAAAGGGAAGAGGAAGAGGAGGGGAAGGGGAAGAAGAAGAAAAAGGAGGAAGAAGAGGAGGAGGGGAAAGAGGAAAAAGAAGGAGTAGAAAAAGGAAGAGGAAGAAATAAGGAAGGGAATGAAGAAGGGAAGGTGAGGATGAAGGAGAAGAGAAAGGGGAGGAAGAAAAATGAAGAAGAAGAAAAAAGAAAGAAGAGGAGGAAGTCCTCATTAAGTCTCTCATCCCTTAAGATAATCATATCTCAGTGGTCCCCAGCACCGACTGACTTCTGACTAAACGACAGGCCCTTTGCATACCCAGGTATTCTACAACTTTCAGGTCTGTTTTCTGCCTTCTTTCTATCCCATAAGTTCTCTCAAATTTACTTTTTCTAGGTTCCAAAACCATTGGTCTCTTTAGTTAGACCAAGGCAAGTTTATTGAATAATTATCGACACAGAACACAGGTAAACATATATAACATGGCCTATTACCACTGTGGTAAGGGGGGGCTACACTACAAGAAGTGTGAAGACTTGGTCCCCATAGTTTACCTGGGTCTGGTCACTTACTAAGTCACTGTCTTCTATGACCACAGGAGCTGGGTCTAAGCTGGATGCCAACCACAACTGCTACTGATTATAAAATCAATATCCGTGGGTGTTGTCTCTCCAGAGCCAATATTTAAAATTAAGCTGTAAACTTTAAAGAATTTCTGCTCTCATAGCATAGTAGTCCAGGGTCCTTCCAGAATAAGTCATAAGTAAGAGTTGACTGTCTGAAGTCATACTACCTTTACATTGCCAGAACACCATTAACGCTTTGCTTCCCAATGCCTGTAAACAAGTAGGGTAATATGTGTTAAAACAGAACTTTCAAAAGGGTAGAATCACAATTCTCAGCCACATTTAAAAAGAAAACATTTAAAATATTCTATTTAACTCAGTAATTAATAAGATAAACAATAAGACATTAGGAATAGTTGAAAAGAACATCTGAGAAGATGGGTTTATATTTTAAAAACTGGTTGATATCTTACAGGGCAATAAACTTGTGGGGGATATTTCTTCCATTAGATAGGAATTTTCTGAATCTCTTTGGGAAAAGATCCACAAGTTAAACTTTGTTCCCACAGAATTTTCAAATAGACAACACTGGAAAGTTAAACCTAGCCCTTCACTAAAGTACTACGATACTTATTGGGCTATTCTGAAGTGTCTGGTAGCTTTCTAACAGGTCACTGTTGCTAGAGTCTGGAACTGACTTAGGGAAATTTTAAAAAATGACCACAACTATTTACCAATTTTAAAAAATCCCCATCGTTCTCCTTAAAGTAAAGAGATGCAACTGCCACTGTCTTTCTCCTTCTATGCAGCCCTCAGATGCCCCAAGGTCAAATATTTTCACCTTAAATGTGACCCAACCTGGCCAGATCTAAATCTACCTAAAATAGGCAAAATTAAATCACAGAAGAGTTGGCATTCCTCACAGAATCAGTGCACACTGCATGAGACTATCTTAAATTATGATGAAATTTTATAACTGTTACATTTTTGGTTTTATAAATAGATTTTCATACAGAATGTTTTTATAACATCCATGAGTTACATCTATTAGTTAAGTTTATTTTCTGCATAATCCTTCATTAGAAATGCAATTCCCAATTATAATATTCCGTATATTTCCCTATGTTTTTGTGGGACTATATTTTCTGTGTGAATCGTTTTTAGGAATGTGTTACTTTCTGTATGCGCTCAGTTATATGGTGGGCAAATAACCCCAGAATTTCACTCACTTACAGAAGAGTTGTATCAATCACATTCATACAAACTGATTCCCTTGGATTGGGATCTGTGCTTCTTTGGCCCTCACTTAGGGGCCCAAGCCTGTCAGGAGCTTTGTTAGGCAGCATGGCAAAAAGAAAGATAGTGTGGCACATCACACATCCACAAATCTTCCACCCAGGAGTGACGCCTGCTACTTTCATTGGCCAAAACAAGTGACATCACCATGTCTAACCTTAAAGGGGTAGAAAGCACAATTCTGAAGGAGAAGAAAGCATATATTTATAACTAATCATAGTGACTACCAAAACTTGTTTTGGAGAGTAGACTTGTTTTTAAACAAGTTTTATTGTTTTAGCTATGCTGATTCAGCTATTAACTGGCAACAGTCTATGGCATTAGAATAGGTATAGATTTTGATTTGTCAGTCTTACACCTCATTTCATCTGAAACATTAGCCAAATAGACTGTTGGCACTTTAGGCAATGCTACAGAAACTAATAAAACAAAATCCTACAAGTAGATCTCAAGTTGGATAGTTTGGCCCTGCGCCTGAAGACATACCTTTCTTTTTGGAAAGGGCTGAATTTTGGGATTGGCTGTAGTTCCCTTTTGCATAAAGCCTGCATCTGTTCACCTCCACAGCACAGAGGGTTTATTTGTCATACCTGGCATTCGGCTGAAGCTTGAATTAACACTGATGTTTTGAAGAAGCTTTATTTTAGTAAATTTTGGTTAACAGGTGATTTTGTGGTTTCAACTTTATTTCTTTATTATTTCCATTTTCTACACCCAGCTTAGAGTTCCAAATCCACACTCAAAAGAATAAAATTCCCCAGACATGGAAGGACTAGGTGCATGTGGAACAAACCGAGCTACCGTCAAGCACTCTCAGCAGGTCAGAGGCCAGGTTCAAGGCCCTAGTGTAATGTGTACCAAAAGCATTAGCTCAACGAGCGCCCAGGACGGAGTCTATTCTGGCAATCAAATCTGAAAATGAGCTCCTCTATTCAAAAAGTATTGAAAGAAGCTCATATGAGTACTTGCTGTTAAATGATATTTAAAGCAAAGTTAACCAGGTAGTATAATTCTAAGATGTGGATAGATTTAGAAAGCAAGAGCTCTATTGACCAGATTAGACATTTCATTGGAATTTCTGACTCCTTCAGGCAGGCAATTGGCTTCTACTTACATTAGGATCCTGGCAGGAAACAAACAGTACATTCATAGGGAATTGAAGGAGATTTTTAACGATAGGGCTCTGTTCAGAGGTACAGTCAGGATTGAGGGAACCTCAACAGATATTGGGGAATCCAAAGGCCTACAGTGACAGGGGGCCATTACCACTGCTGGGCCTTAAGAGTCAGGAGGCAGGAAATAGTACTACTAGAGCTTGACAAGAGCAACGGCCATAGAAAGAGATAGTCCAACAGGAGCTGGGACCCTGGAGGAACATGGCCAAGGCCGAGAAGGAGGGACAGCAAGTGGCCACGTGACCTTCATCACACTGGCCAAACCAAAAGGCAAGAGACCCTAGGCAAGAAAGGACATGGAGGCCAATCTCAGATCACAGAGCAGAGCCCTGCAGAAAATGTACTGGGCTGTTACAGCCTCATCTAATTGAAAGATGTTTTTTGTAACTACATACAAATGCTTTCTCTTTTTCCTCTATTTGAACAGACCAGTGGTGTTCTGTTTGTTTTCTCTGGACTATTTTCCAAGACTTCCATGCTCCTTATTTTCATTGTTGAATCCAAGAAAGCTAAATAATGAGGTCAAGTTTACAAATTAAAATATAAAAAAGCAAGTGGTTGTCTTTTGTTATATGAGTATCTTACAAGTTTACTACATATTTAGCAATTCATCGCTTATACAGCAAGGAAGACAGGTATCTTTATTTATATTTGTATTGTTAAATGGTCTTTGTTTTCAGAGTAGTTTTAGGTTCACAGTAAAACTGAGCATAATGTACAGAGATTTCTCATAAATTCCCATTCCAACACATGTACCACCTTTCCCAATATCAACTTTGGTCTAGAATGGTACATATTTTACCACGAAGAATCCTTGATTGACACTTTAGAATCATTTAAGGTCCACAGCTTCCATTAGGGTTCACTCCTAGAGCTGTGTATTTTGTGGGTTTTGGCAAATTTATAGTGACATATCTCCACCATTATATCATACAGACCAGTTTCACTGCCCTACAAATTCTCTGTCTCTGCCTATTTGTCCAGGTTTTAATTTTTAGACATCATGATTTAAAAAAAAAAAAAACCTCAAGAGATTGCATACTTAACTTAAAAAATCTAGTATGTTCCTGGCATACAAAACAATAAAAAATTATAATGTAGTAAATTATTGCCCAACATTATTGGGAAATGCGGTGGTACAGTTAGGAGTATTTCTATAGACAATGTAACAAATCAACCACTTTCTAAATGTTTAAAATACATTTGCAACCAGCACGTCAAACAAATAGAATTAGTGAACAACAAAACACAATTTTATTTTAAATACGTGCTCAGTGAGGGTAACCTTCTCTAGTTCCAGAAAACAATGCTGACTTTTCTGGTGTCTTTAGGTCACAAAACCTAGACTTAATTCAAAAACAGAAATTGTTCAGCCCAAAATGTTAGTTAATACATATTGAACCTCAAGTTAGAGCCAAATCTTCCCTTCCCCATCCAAAACTTGCCTCAAACAGGGAGCTCTGAAGGGCCAGAGGGGTGAGGTTGCCATCAGTGCCCTGCTTCTGTTTCTTCTTCCTTGGTAGCCAGGGTCTCGGTCCCTCTGGGGCTGGTAGAAGGGATGAAAGAAAAATAAGGAAGGCCCAGGAGAGGCTTCTTGTTGATAGCTTTACTCTCTGAATCCAGTATGCTCTGAGCTCAGTATGTGTTGCAAGATCCTTTATGGACATTCCTAAGGGTCCATTGGAGCCTCCCCTGGGGTGATTCCTTGAATAAGTGTTGCTTTCTGTTTCTCTGGCTGCTGTTCCCCACTCTGTTGCACTCATCCTCTAGTCTGCTCCACACAGACTTTTACTATTGGAACCTCTTCATTCCCACAAGTTATCTTTTTGGGTAGGAGTTTATATTAGTTAGCTATTGCTATGTAACACCCTGAGAATTGATGCTTTAAACAGCAAACATTTCTTGCCTCACAGTTTCTATGGTCAGGAATTAGTTCAGTCCAAAGTCTGGCTTAGTTGAGACCCCTGCTTCATGATCTCTCACAAGGCCGGGACTACAGTCACCTCAAGGCTCAACCAAGCAGGGTCTTCCTCCCAGTTCACACACACAGTTGTCATCAAAATGCAGCTCCTTCTGGAGAGAAGATCTTTGCTCCTGTCTGGCTTTTGACTGGAGGCCACCCTCTATTCTCTGCCATGCGAGTCTCTCCAACATGGCAGCTTGCTTCATCAAAACATGTGCACAGAGAAGGCAACAGAAAGCAAAGCAAGAAATATACCACAGTCTTTTGTTTGCTTGTTTGTTTGTTTGTTTGTTGAGGCAGGGTCTCACTATGCAGTGCAGGCTGGCTTCAAATTTGCAGTGATCCTCCTACCTCAGCCTCCCAAGTACTGGGATTACAGGCATGTGCCACCATGCCCAGCAGCCAGTCTTTTGTAACTGAATCATGAAAGAGACATCCTGTCACACTTGTCATATGCCACTCATTAAGCAGAAGTCATGAGATCCAGCCTGTCTCATGGGATACAGATTACATGAGAGCATGAATAACAGGAGGCAGCCATCCTGTAGGGTCATTTTTGAAAACCTCATGTCAGAGATTCATAGTTTGATCTCATCTCTGTATGACCCACAGATGGTCCATGGGAAACACCCAAGACTATTATCATTTCTGAGAAGCACTGCAACAGAATGAACACCTCTCGCCACCTGCCTCTGGCCTCTCTAGTTTTCCCAAGTATGGGAATCCCTGAACAGCAGTTCCTCCCCAGGGAAACATGATCTTCAATCACCAAATGGCCCTGTGATGGCCACCTCCTGTTATTCATGCCCTTGTGTCATCTGTACCTTTTGAGTGCCATGACACTACTTCTCGAGCCTGGTTTTTATACCATCTGCATATGACAATATGTTTCACACTCATTTTAGTGTCACACTGATATTGTGCCTCAGTTGACACTTAGAGAGAGACCACTTGAACATCCTCTGCACATTTAAAATCACCCTCCTTGGTGATCCAAAGAACCCTCACTAATTTTATGCTGTTCGTCACACTGATTATCCAATTTCATGTTTCTGGGGTTGGAGAGAGAAATGCCTAGGAACCAACTTTATTAATTCCCGACATCGTTTTCACAGTAAAATTATACCTATGAACTTATCACAAACAACAAATTTTAAATACATGAATATGTTCTTTGTCTTTAATAGATTCATTTTTTTAAACTCTATTCTGAGATGAAGACATGTCTTACTTTCTTTTTTTGGCATTCTTATTTCACAGATTTTATAACAAAATCTTCTTATAAAACACAAAGGGATAGAGTGGCATGGATTCACAGCCCAATACAGTGGATCTTTGTCTCAGCTCATTTATAATACTGCCTGTAGCACACCCTTTAACACACTCAGTAAATCCATTTGGTTTTCTAACTGCACTGGTTTGTTTTCCAGAATACTGTCTCCACTAGCTTAAAATGCCCATTATCAGCAGGCTTGGATGTTTAATTTTGAAGTTATAAGAGCCAGATTCTTGATGTCCACAAATGCATAAATTCATTCCTGGAAGAACTTTATCCTGGTTTATAAAGTGACATTATTTCATTTATCATTCCCAAGTACTTTAGCATAGGTGTCATTAGGTTTGGCCAGAGGCAAGAAAGTTAGAATTCCTTTTTATTTATTTTTTCCTGCAAAGGAGAAACAGACAAAGAGATGAACTGTTACTGTATGGCAATGAGAAATGAATTGATGAAATGAAATATCCTAAGAAGTAGGTAGAGAGAGGAGAGCATCAAGTTCAGAATTTGCAGCCTATGTACAGAGAACTGGAACAAAATACCAGAGAGGCTCTGAAGCAGAGGTCCAAAATCTAATGTGAAAACTCCAAAAGACAGTATCTCCCAAGGCTCAGTAAAAGAAAGTGCCACGAAGAGGAAGATTATTCTTCTGGGTAGGAGTGACATGGAGGCTACCCAAAATAAGGGGTACTTTAAACTGTGAAGAAGAATCCATAGATGTTTGTTCCTCTGAGGGCATCCCAAATGATCCAGGAAGATTTCAGTGGCTTCTTCAGGAGCTCACCAGGACTCAGACCTGATTTCCTCTCATGCTAGTCACAGTGAGTCCAAAGACCTCATTATAAGTCCTCAAATTTCTCCTATAAACTAGCTGGAGGCAGGGCTGCTCTCTTTCTATTCTGGATATTTAGTATTCAATGTATAGTGAATATTCAACAAATATTTGTTGAGCAAATTTGTAAATAGGTAAATAAGTAGAAATGAGGTAGAAGGCAGTCCAAATTTTAAAAATCAAAGGGAGGATACAGGAGAGGAAATTTAGTTAGTACACTCAGGGAGCAATAGCCCCTGAGTCTTCGGCTTCTACCCAGTCATGGCTGCCAGCCCGCCTTCTACTGCTCATGGTTTTTTGCTTTAGATCCTCAAAACTTAACTTTCCTCCTGCTTTGAAAATCTACACTTCAGAGCATTTATCTTCTTTGTGTATATGTTTAGTCTCTGACTCTTATTCAGACATACTTTCCTTCTATTTCCTTTCACCTTTTCTTTCTTTGATCAACATTCAATTACTCTTTTTCCTCCAGAACCTGAGTTTGAGTCCCTCCCTAAAAGCCACTCATTTGCAACAACACTACAAGAGATTCTTCTCCCTTATCGATTCTCCCATTATTCTTCTGTCCCTTCTCAAGGCTTCTACTTGAACAGCCATCTACAGAAGGTAGAGAAGGCAAACGTGGACGAGAAACTGACTTGGATACACTAAAGAAAGTGTCCCTAAAAGGCAACCATAGGATACGAAAAGTGTCATTGTATTTTCATACTTTCCGTTGGTTGTAAGAGTTTGAGAGGTCCGAGAAGAAGAATGAGGAGGGGAATAGGAGAAGAGAAAAGAAGAGGAAGAGAAAAGAGGTGGAGGAGGAAAAAATAAATGAAAAAGAGAACTGTCTTACTACAACCCAAGTCTTCCCTAGCAACAACCTGCAGAAAAGAACCCCATCTTTCAATTTGTTGTTTACTTCTTAATATGTAGCTTACTTGATCCCCTTCCTTCTGAAGCTCTCTTTCCTTTTCTCCATGATATTCGTGATCCTAACTTGTCTATTGATTCTTAGTCTTCTTTGTAGACTCCTGTTCCTGTCTAAGCCATCACGCTTGTTTTCCCTAGCCTTCTCATCTATGTGCTTTTCTTAGGCCTTCAGCACTCCTTGGTTTCAGCCACCCATAGAAAGATGTTGATAATTTTGAAGCCCTTGTCTTCAGTTTAGATTGTTCCTCTGTGATTCATGGATCCAACAATAATTTGGCTATCTTAAATTACATATGTTGCAAACACTTGGCACTGAACATACCTGTTGCTGAATTCATCATTCACACTATCCCAGTCCTGTTCTGTACAATGTGCTGTTGAGACTGGTACCACTAGTCACCTTACTGGCCAAGTCAGAGCCTGAACTCACACCTCCATCGACCATGCACACACACTCACCAAAATCAATTTCTGTTCATTTTATGAATTTCTCTAGAACCCTTCTAGTTGTTGCCTGCATTCATTCCTCTGAGCTGCTGCAATACTTCCTGCCTAAGATGGGTATTCCTACTCTGGGCTCCCTGATCCATTCTCCTGACAGCCCCTGTGATCTTTCTAAAACACACATTCAAGTCTCACTGAAAGCATTTCAGCGTCTCTCCATTGCACATTGTCTAATGTCAAGTTTCTCTCATGAAATTTAAAAGAACTATAATCTGGTCTTTCCTTGTCTGTAGCCCTTTATGTTCCTGCACTCCAACAGCTGTTTTTAGTTGCCCAAATGTGCCATGTTTTTCATATCCCAGGATTCACCAAGCTTTCCTTGAGCCTGGAACAGAGAGGTGCTGAAAACACAGTGTTGGGTGAGCAAATACTTGACTATGAAAGACGTCCGTTGTTGCTGGTGTTTCTGCTTTAAAACAAATGCACAAGTCAATAAATAAAAAATAAAATTGTCTAATTTATTTTTTGCTTCTACCCAGGAATACATAAATTAATATTATATAAACAATGTCTTCATAAGTATGGTTCTGTCATTTCTGCAGCGAAGAGACTTTATCTTAATTCTGTTAGTGTAATTCAATCTTGCTTCCTTTTTTTATTAAGCTGCATTTATTATACAGAGGGTTTTATGGTCCTCTAAATGTATGCTTGCTATTCTTTTTGCAAATTATATTTTCCAAATATCTTCTCTTCCTAGAACTATTTTTCTATTAGAAGCCAGCTATTACTTTTCCAAGAATGTCAGTGTAAAGCTCAATTATGTGTTAGTAATAGAGAAACCCTAGAGATTTTGGATTTATGTTTCCCCAGATCCCCGTTCCATAATAATATAGCATTCTGATTTTGACCAAACCTCAGGACTTTTGCCTATTGTCCAAAAATGGGTATGTACACATTGTTTGAATCAGGAAAGCATGCTGGTGTTGTCCCACCACAATCTCTTGGCCACTCAGAAAAATGCTCAGTGCCTGCAGAAGCCCATGGCTATTCTATCACAGGAACTTGTGCTCTCTTTTCAAAATGCAGCCACCTGCCTTTGATAAATAAACTGCCAAGACTGAAACTTACCTTTTATTATTTTTAACTTTAATTATATAATTCATTGGAAAAATCATCATGTATGTTTGGATCAAAGCACTTTATATAAATCTACCCCCAGTTCATTTAAGCAAAACGAGATTTTTTCAGAAGGATGCAGCACTGGGTGGCCTAAGAATCATAGGGAAGGCTAGAACCACGTTAGCTCACGCAAGTTCTCCAAGGGTGCACTGTCCGAAGAGTGCCCTCTTCCTTCGAATTTACAGTTCCGTATGGGTTTATTCACTGACTTCACCTTTAAAGCTACTCTTACCCATAGGTCAAGGTGCTAATGCAGAATTCTGCCAGATTCTAAGTATACTAATTCCAGTTCTACCCTAAGGAAACCAATACTGCCCTGTACCTTTCCCCTACGCTTACTATGGTTTGGGCGTGGCTAAAAATTTCATTTATTTCATGACCAAATACATCCTTACCCCTTGACTGGGGGCTCCAGTGATACTCTGGGAGCCGAGCAACTTTAAATTAGCCGAAGGTCAGAAACTTGGGGGTCCTAATATTCTCCTTGAAACCAAGGAATCATTTCAAATGCAATGCCATTCACCTGCATCATCAGCCTTCAGAGAGCATCTACTGAGGTGGCTAAGAAGGAATAGTTAAAGAACAAGGAAAAAACTCTAGAACAGTAGGCCTGTGCACTTCCTTTGACCCCAACAGGGCATACCAGCTATCTTTGACCCACACACAGTAATTCTTTGGAAAGTGCTGAGTCTGCCTTGACCTTTTGGTAAAAGGGACATCTTGCAGGTCATCTCAAGGGCCGTAGTTGAGCAGTGCAAAACAGGTTGCCAGGATAAATTTTCTACAACATCCATATTTCCTTAGGCCTTTGAATTTCTTCTTCTACATTAAAATTTTCAAACATCAGTCATCTCAAATACAATGAACCTGGGTCCCCAACACATAAAGCCAGGTAGGAACTAAATTTACTCTCATAACATTGGGATCTGCAGACACTTTTAGTGCCCATGTTTGTTTTAGTCAGTGTTCGCTGCTCCCAGTACATGACTCATTGCTGATGACAGAAGACAGAGAAGTTCTGAAAGAATTCTGAGTATCTCACAGCATTTTCAAGGTAGTGGAAAGGATGATTCAAGATGCACCACTGAAGAGGATGCAGGCTATCAGATCAGGTCACGTGATTGATGATGGCTCATTTTCTCATCCCTGGTCCTTCCACCTTGGTCATGACCTTCATCTTATGACACACAGTGCCACCCCCTCAAGGATTCTCTGCAGATCCTGCTTCCTTAAGGCACCAGTTTGTAATTAATAGTCTAGGCCAGTGTGCCATATACCTTTGCCTGCTTTCCAACTTCAAAGGAGACTAGCAGCAAGATTCTCCCATGGTCGGCTGCTGCAGGGGGAAAGCAGCTCACAGTTCCATAAGACATCATAGACAGGAAATTCCCAAAATGTACAAATCTGTTTCTAAACTTGAGCTTGAGAAACAATGACAAATGCCTACTGCAGTGTTTCCAGTGTTTCCTTTGTTAAAAAATTTTGAGATGAGGATGTCCTCAGCACTTGTAATTTGCTTGCACTAATTTTTGCATCTCGCTCTGTCTGATGAGATATGAGTTGATGCTACAGTGATACCACAACCCATCAAATCTTACTGCCATCAGTTGTGTTGTTCTATTATTTTATGTACAGGTACCAGTAAAGAAATGCTGCCAATAGACCTACAACTTGTTAAAGGATAGGTTTCAAAAGTACAAAGAACAAAACTATCATGTAAATTTTAAGAAAGCACAAGTGGAAGAGTTATTCAATTTATTAATTAACGAGGTAATAAATATGTTAAAGCAAATTCTAAGTGTACTTGAGAAGCTAGGTACGTGGAGCCAATTTAATGGATGACTGGATTAGATTTAAATAAAACACAGTACTTGTTAAATCAGACAAGGCTAGAGACATAATCATTAGGCTTATACATTTCACTGGACAAAAATTACTTGCATTTCTCCTGGACATAAATCTTCAAACTAAACTCTTCCCTACAAAGTTGTAAAATAGGTAACTAAATAGAAAATCAAGCCCAGCACAGCATCTAATCATCTAATCATCTCTTTGTCTATTTCCAAGTCTGGAATGATATTCTTGACAGTTTCAATGCTTTCAAACTGTTTAGAGTTGTACCAGAATTTAGAATAGAGTTTTATCATGTATCAGTCTCGTACATATATAAAAAAGAATATGTTCATAAATTGGAGAGTTCTATGTGTTCACATTCAAAGTCAAACTCTTATAATTCATTTTTCAATTCAGAGCCATCAAAATTTATACTTTTTTTCCATGCAGTATTGTTCTCTATTCTGTCAAACTACAGCAACATAGTATTTCTTTTAAGCATTTCTCTTTTCTCTGGAATTTTCTTCTAAGAAGATGACACCCATTCTACAATTTTTGATAGTAGACCATTCTTAATATTCTTCAGGTGTCAATAGACTATTACAAAGCAAAATTAATAACCATATTTATCCCTCAAAGGATCTTTAAATATATTTCCTTTTGTCAAAAGTTTATTCTTTAAATGACTAAGTTCTTGAATGTGCAGTCAGTGATAACCACACCAGCACTTGTTCCTTACTGACAGGGAGTGTAAGACATCTTTAATTGTTAAGACCCATTCTAATTTCAGAGATGCTATAATGAAAGATATAAAAACTAGAATTGATGAAATATAGACAACTCTGGATAGACCTATGGATATACAGAAGCATAACTATGTACATATGTT
>RJWT010008297.1:0-26480 GCA_004365215.1 Cuniculus paca | reverse complement strand
CTGAAGGGGTCGGCTGGCCACCAGAGGAGTGAGAATTCATTGACAGCCTTTTGTGCTTGCAGCTGAAAGGAATCAGGATATGTGCTGGTGTTTCAGAGCATCCCAAAATCTTTTTTTTTTTTTCATGTCTTGGTTTCAAAGCATATGTTGTTTGATTTGAAGATTTAGTCACAGAAACAAGGCTAGCATCCCTGTAACTGTGTGTGTGTGTGTGGTTTTGTTATTTTGTAGAAAGACTGTCTATGTCTTTTGTCCCTACCTTTTACAGTGAGCCCAAGCAGGTCTGTCTCGTCCTCTCATTTGGTATGGACATTCTTTCGGGAAGGCCCCGTATGTGTCCTGTAACTCAGGGATCTAGGTGCGTATCTGGATGTATGATTTTATTGTGATCATAATTCAAATAGTGGATTTGTAGGTCAGTGCAGGGTTCTCACTTATATTTAGGTTGGAACATACAGTGGGAGTATGTATAGGATGTAATTTAGGTGTAATATTCACTCAGGAGGATGATCTTCATCTGCCTACTTCACAATTTTCTAAGAATAAAATGTGCTTATCCCTAGTTTATAAGATAGAATTCCTGGGACATGAAAAGCTAAATAAAAGCAAAAAGCTCAGTCTTTTGTTATTAGTATCCTGCTGCCTCCATCCAGAGCTAACATCCTTGACTGAGGGAAAATCTACACACTCTATCTCTAGAAAGTCAATAAGAGAATGGAAAGAAAAGAAAATTAAAAGACAGTTTGGTTGGTGATAATTAATACTTGTTTAGCCCTGTGGGAAAATGAGCCTTTCTTCTTTTATCTTCAATAGCAGGTAGATTAAGTTGGTTAAAGAATACTGTAATCCTCCAAAGAAAAGACAATGGTCTCTACAAAGATACCCCAAAGCAGCTGAAAATATTTTTCTCTTTAACTGTTCTGCTGTCTGATTCAGTGCACTTAACTGCTTTTCAGGTCAGTATCCAATAAGCAACATTTGTCCTAAGTGGAAATAGTGCAGCTGAGTCTTCCTGGCAAATCCTGCGCCCACACCTTCTGCTGATACTACCTGGGAAGGGAGAAGATCCTTCAGAATTATATTTTTGCAAAGCTTCAGATGCTAGGATCAGAGTCATCTATTTAGGACATTCGGCCTAATGGAAGCTGCATAATTGAGTGGAATTAAAAACCACTTTCCTTCAGGTCCTCCCCATGCCCCATCCGCAGCACCCTTTGACATTGCAGATTCTGAAAGTCATGCTGTAGGATTGCTGCCAGGGGTCTTTCAAAGGATTCTTGTAACCTAAAATCTGTTTTCTTATCTCTCGAAGCTGAAAAGCAGGAAGAAAAGAAAGAAAATTCTTGCTGCTTTTAACGGTCTTTGCAGAATCAGCTTCTTGCAACTTTAGTCGTTCATGCGAATCAGAAATAGCAGAAAGTAGGTCATATTGTAAAAATGAGTTAGGCTTCACTTCACATTTTATTGACTTTACTAGGCTTTTTTTTCATTCACAGTGGCTGATGACCAGCATAAATAAGGAGGCATTGATTCTCTTTCTTTTGCCATCTACTCATTTAGAATATTTGTGGGGCCCACTGTGCGCTCAGGGGTTTTAATTTTTTCGTTTCTCATTTTCACAACAACCTTGAAAGTTGAAATTTTAATTCTCATATTAGATATGAGGGAACTGAAGCTCATAGAATTTAAGTTAAACGGCTCAAGGACTGATAACTCACTAGTAAAAGATGTGAGATTTGGACACATTTCTCTGGAAGCCCTCAGATTATTGACTACATTCCCCTGATATGAAAAAATATATAGTTTTGAAATATATTAGTGGAAGATAATTAATCTGAATGAGTATTGCCAATTCTTAATAACCCTCATGAGACAATGAAAAATCTTTACCATGATATTAAATCATTTTTTTTAAAATGACATCATCAAAACCTTCACTTGAATTAAGCACTTAGTAAGGGACAGGCATTATGAATAAGGGAGGAAAACAAACAATATGCAAATAAATAAGTAACATTTAATAAAGAGAGAAAGGGGGGCAGGAATAAGGGATTCTTGCTTCAGAGAAGGCCTCAAAAATAATGTGACGTTTGAGCAGAAACATAAGAGAAGTATAGGAGCAACGCTGTCAGACACAAAGAAATAGCACGTGCAAAGGTCCTGAGGTGGGTAGCTGGTGTCACTGCAGTTGAGAAACAAGGAAGTGGCAGTGTGGAGAGGATCCACAGCCTGGGCTTGCTCTGTGGCTTCCTGCCACTGACAGTCCTCAAGGGGTAGAGAGACACCTTTAAGAGGAAAAGGCAGGCAGAAGCGACCTCCTAGCTAGAGAAGTTGGGAAACCAGTCCCATTTACATATTTAAATACTTCTCACAAGCAATAAAACTCAAATCATTTTAATTGAACACTTAAATTCTTCTCACTGATATGTATTTTAGGCATTTGGCTTTATGCCAATTATTGCATCATCCTAAAAGAGAAGCTTTTAAGTTAATTAAACCCATTACACTTGAATATTTTATTCCTGCCAGTGCATAATTGAAAATCTGCACTTCAAAATAATTTGATGAGGGTTAGTAAATCGACCCATATGTCCTACCCTGCCCCTGAGTCTTGGAGTAGGGGCAGAGTGGCCCTTTGAAAAGGACTTTTCATTGTAGTACCAGGCAGGTCTGTTGTGGTATCTCAAAACGTTTGGCTGCTATAACAAACATATCCTCAAGTGGGTGGCTTAAACAGTAAGCACTTATTTCTCACAGTTCTGACAGCTGGAGAAATCCAAGATACCCACTGATACCATCACTGCGGGGTGAAGGTTTCAATGTATGAATTCTGGGTAGACACATTCATTCATCCATCGAGTCTATAAAATGCAGTGTCTAGAAAGTGATCTGGCCTCACTCTTGGAGATTCTGCTTCAGTAGTATGGAAGAGTTTAGAATTCTTTTTCTAAACAAGTGATTTTCTTTATGAGTCAGATTTGGGAGCCATTGATCTATGGTAAATATAATGTAATTTCTGTAATGCAGAGGAACAGTGGAACAGAGGTCTGGTTTGAAAAAGATGGTGAAGGGCAATCGTTAGGCCTTCCTTCATGTGGCTCATATTAATTAGGGAAGACTGAGCTCTGCTGCAGTCATATAACCCCACACCGCCGGAGGTCAGTTCTCACAGTCTGTTTCTTTCTCATGCAAAGTTGAAGGCCAGTATTCTGTAGGGGCAGCTTCCTCCAAACGGTGCTGTGGGCATCCTGGTGTCACACTGTGTCACTTAGACTCTCCTCAGAGACCCTTGAGTCAGTTCAACAGAGTATTCATCTTTGTGGGCTATTTTTGCACAAGTTGACTTAGTCTAGCCTTTCTGCCATATTCTGTTGGGTACAACTCTTCCCTTCACCCCTCCTAATACAGTCCAGGAAAGGCAGCTGTCTGTGTGCTGCAGATGCAAGAAAAGTGGCTGGTGAATGTACACATGGTGCTGTCTGTGCAACTGTAATTGTGCTACACACCTAATGCAGTGTTTTGCAGAGTCCAGTGTGTTCCCACCCACATCTGCCTGAAACGTCAAGGTACTTTATACTTGGGGTTGCTTACCTCTCTGCCTTCAACCCTAGGTCCCTTAGCAAGATGAAGAAAGCAATCTGGTTTAACTAATTCATAGTGATTCCTAATTCTCCTAGAAATGGTTCTTAAGGTCGGAGTCATCCCAGGGATATCATACCTATTTTCCTTCCTTCCACAGATTATTTTAAAATTCATTATTTTTCCGATGCCTCTTGTGTCATTGGTGGCAGGGACGCTTAGAGGCCAGAGGAGACATCCTACAGAAGATGATTTTAAGTATGGTGTTTGTGAGTTGGGGACTTTCTGGAAGTCTGTAAGTGGACAAGATATGAATCCGAAGAAGGATACACTCAAGGACAGTGATGCTTTGCATCTTTGGTGGGGCAAGGCATAAGCACTCTATGTGTACAAATGAGTCAAATAGTATCATTACCTGTAATTACGAAAAGACTGATCAAAGGCTGGTTTTCAGACTAGAAGCATTAACATTAAGATCTGGAAAATTTTAAACAAAGTGAATTGTTAGCCATATTCCAGACCTACGGAATTAGAGATTCTGAGGATAGGGTGTAGTGATCTGTATTTTAACAGTCCTCCAGGTGATTGGATGCATGCCAGAATTTGAGAATCACCCGCATAGATTGTACCTTCTGATTATAGTTTTATCTAGATCTAGGTAATTAGGGAACATCAATGAGGATTTTTCTTTTGCAGGAGAAAGAGATGGACGTAAGCCTTTGAAGATATTTGCTAGGGAAAGTGTGATGCTTGTAGATTAGATACCTGCTTCTTTTGTGTATCTATTTACAGTACTGTGTAGTGAGAATCAACATCTAGCAAGATAGCCAGAGGCAGTTCAAATGCCTAAGATTACCAATTATTTTTCATATATACTACACAATAAATCTTAAGAGATGGACTAACAGATTTTAGAGGCATTTTAAAGTACTGATTGATTCAAATGTCTTTGAGTTTTACTCTTGATTTTACTGATTGCTTGTGGCCATGCTCCTGGACTTTGTCTATACAGAACTCTGAACAGAATGATATTTTTAGGGGCATAAAATATATGATTGTAGTATTAGAAACATGTCTATTTCTCCTCTTGTCCTGTCACATAACATGCCATCTTAGTGAACACTACTAAACAGATTAAACCCATGGGGCTCCCAGCGCGTCTTTTGGACCTCAGTACTATGCTGTCTGGACAGAAGAGAAATGGGGCGTGGTCCAACCCTGTCAGGGTTCTGGGGCTTGCTTTCTGGTAAAAGTCCCTGATGTCAGCATGGTTTGTCTCTTTTTCATACAAACGGTAAAAGCAGGCTCCCTTGAATGGTTTACTTCCTGGCCCTTCTGCAGACATCCGTGAATTAACCCCCCCGCGCCCTCACCCCACTCCTCTTAAGTGGTCTTCTGGCAAGTGAGAGAACTCTTGTCTTCTGCCCCAAATTCTTAAAACGTCATTGGCCTTGGCTGTTTGTGTTGGCCACGGGTAAAGTTGCTAGATAAAATACAGGCTGCTCAGTTAAATGTAAATTTTAGAAAACAACAAATAACATTTTAGGACAATTATGTTCTATAATTAAAGCAAGTGATATTTGAATAAGTTGAATATTTGAATCAAGAGTAGGTATGAACTTTGGAATTTTAGATAAACATAATTTTATGTAAGTATTATGTTCCATATTACATAGTCAGTCATGAGATTTACTTCTACGAAGATGTTAGTTTATCAGACATGAGATTACCTAGGCATCTTGAAGTTTTACTTGCTAGGTAACTTTTATTAGCCACAGTGCATCCGATTACAGCCAAGGGGTACTTGGAGGTTGCTAGAATGTGCAGAACTTCTTAATACTCCCTACCTGCAGCCCTAGTTAGGAAAGGCATTTCGCCTTTGGATTCTGTTTATTAAACCACACTAATTTACTGTTGTCACTCTGGGTGATGCTCTCAGGTACCTCCTCCTTCTTCCTTCTCTCTTGGTTCATCTTCCAGGTCTCCACTCTGTTTGCAGGGAGAAAGGCTGACCTGTTAGCAACAGTAGCCACTGTGAGTCTGAGTTTTCTCCTTAACAGACTGGCCTGTTGCTGAAGATTAGGTTAATCTTTCCATTTGGGATGATACCTAGATATTTGTTGGAGAAAAAAACAAAACAAAACAAAACAAAACAAAACAAAACAACCCCTGGCATTTCTGGAAGCTAAGCTAACTACAATTAATTCTCTTTCTGTGTCTGTGTGTCTGTATGTCTGTCTCTGTCTCTGTCTCTTGCTGGAAGTCTTGGTGAATCAGAATCCCTTCCTAACCACCTCACAGAGTTCTTTGTGTAGGTAATGGTAGCCCATCTAATTACCAGCAATTAGGTGAATAAGAACACCTGACCCGGCGCGGACTCAGGTTCTAATGAGACTCCAGCACAGACAGAGTCAGATCCAACCAGACTAAACAGGCTCATCCCACCTTCTGTGTGGAAATAACACAGACCTAGTGGCAGCAAAGTCATTTTGTTCTTTGTGGCCTAGATTCCAGCTGCTGCTGTGCTCTAGAGACCTTTTATGCTTGTTTAGTTCTCTATGAAATCAACAGGAACATAGAATGCTAAGGAAGCCCACAGGAGTGAGAGACTGTGACCTAATTTCAGTGTCCTCCACTTCAGTTACTCAGATAAATTCAAACTTAAAGGCACAGAGCCTTGAGGAAACTTTACCTGAACTCTCCTTAGGTTAGGAGATTGTAGAATATTGCTGAAATCATTTTTCCCTTGCCTTCCTCTTCTTTGCACTTTTCATGTGTATGGGTTCCAGGTGTGTGAAAAAAGCATAATGTTGAGTTTTGTCTGAAGTTGTGCTTGGGAATGACCAGCTGTCACTGGCAGTCACTGCTCGGATTACACTGTGGAATGAGGCAGGGTGGACTTTTTGGTTTTTTTTAAGTGCCAGTGGATAGTTACTAGATTGTTATAATGGTTGGTCATCTCATTTCTGTTTCCTGTGGTGGCTCTTGGGACTAGTAGTTGGGTTGGAAACACAGAAATGAAATTTAAGTCCTCAATCTGTTGATGGGGCAAAGCACTAACACTTCAATATTAGTTGCACTCTGAATTGAGATCTGGTGTTTGTCACAGGCTATAATGCTCCTTTCATTAACTCATAGCTTACAAAGAACAAGGTTCAAAGACAGAGGCAGTGTGTGGTGGCAGTTTTTCTCATTGTCACTTGCTTTCTCGTGCAGTAACTATACACTTTATTATTTTAGAGTTTTCAACATGAAATTACTTCAAGCCTTGTCTAATCCCTTTCCACCCTCAGACTGTGTTTGTTCTCCTGGTCTGTACTTTCATAGGTGCTCGCAATTGTAAGAGTGGGACGGGAGTCCCTGAGGGCAGAGAGAGTCCCTCTGTGGACTCTGAAGTGTCAGTTCCTTGATCTGTGATGGTGAACCCTGTAGAACTTTCAATGATAGAAACAACTTGCTGTGGCACACATGCCATAGGTTTGCTACCACTAGACTCAGTGCTCATTAAACACATGAAAGTTAGACTCTGGACTGGAGCAATGGAACTAATGACAGCAGAGTACAGTGGTACCTTGGTACTCAATGTTGACTGGTTTCTGGAGACTTGACAAGTACCAAAAACAACAAATACCAAACAGATTATTTGGGCTAGAAAGGATAGCAAGTCATGAGACAATCAACGCCACCATGTTCTAGCTTCTGCATAGAGTACCAGACAAGCAGTGAGTATCAGGACAAAATTTTCAAGTCAAAATATGTCAAGTACTAAATATGAAGAGTTTCAAAGCAGTGAATGCCATTGTATGGTTGTATAAATAATTTCTTAGGACTAATGTAATTTTCAGGAGGTCTAGAAAGAGAAGCAGAAACTTTGTCTGTATATAAATTTGTTGGGTTCTACTAAGAGAGAATGTTTACTGTCCCCCCAGCATACTTCTGATCATTTTTATCCACTGAAAGAGTGTTCACATGGAACAGAAGGAAAAGACTTGCAAGTAAGATACTCCAAAAATAAATTCTGTGTCCTAAAACAAGGGTTGTTCAGTACAAGGCCAGATGTAAATGCTAGAGTTTGGATCTGGAGTGGCCCTAGAGGCCCAGGAGTTAAAGACTGAGTCCGTAAGCACTGCTGGGAGGAGTGGGAACCTTTAAGAAGTGGGACCCATGGCATGTGCCCAAAGGGAACTTGGGGACCCTGGCCCCTTGCTCATTTTCTTCTGCTTTCTGTGCCTGAGGTGAGCTGTTTTGCTCTGCTGCGTGCTCCTGCCATGATGAGCAGCCTTACCACTGGCCCAAAGCAATGGGGCAATCAGCTGGGGACTGAAACATCCACAACTGTGAGGCAAAAGCAGTCTTTTCTGAGTCAGTTATCTCAGTTACTTTGTTATAGTAATGGAGAGCTGATTAACACAATAAATATTACAGTCTTTTTGGAAATATGGTCTTATTTACAAATCAACTACTGCCCTTAGAACATGAAAACAACCAAGGACAATGGCGAGCAAAGGAGTGGTCATGGCTGTGTTCCAAATCAGCTTCATGTGTGGACAAAGAAATATAAATTTCTTCTAACTTCCTCATATCGTAAAAAGCTCCTACCTTCCCAAAAATTCCCCCTAAAACACTTTAACAATGTAAAATCAATCTTAACTCATTGGCTACATAAAAATAGGTAGCAAATCAGATTTGGCCCACTGGGAAGAGTTGAGCAATACCCTTGCCCTGAAAAGCACTAATAATGCCAAAGACAAAACTTTATTGAAGAAAGAGGGGCATTTTGCTTTATCTGCCTTGTAGCCTCTAAACTCAGGATGAGGGACAAGGGGAGTTTAATTAGTGGTTTATTTTTGTAGTATTTTTTTTAGCCATGTGTTTCCCTATGTATATGTGTGTTAGAATTAGCACCAAATTTTCATGTTACATTTGATATATTTTCTTAGCAATTAGAATGATGAAAGAGAATTGTAGAAAATATAACACAGTCCCAGTATTTTTCAAAGCACATTATGTATAAAGCACATATATAAGTGGTGTGCTTTATATATCCTTGTAAGAAACTCTGGAAGCTATTTACTAAATGGTAACAGTAAGTTACCCATAGGAGTGGCATTGTTAAGAGGGGGGTACTTGACCTTTCTCTGAATTATTTGTTGATTTTAAATGAGAATGATTCTTGCATTATTCGTGTAATTAAAAGTAGCTAAGTGTTTAATTAAAAAAGATATTCATGAATAAGAAAACACTGAGTGATATTTTAGTAAATATGCAAATATAATTCATCTGTGATTTTTAATGTCATTGTAAGATTTTTATATTGACACTTGCTGATACACAGCTTTTGAGAAATCCCTTCTCTATAAAAGAATTGATAAATACAAAGTGTTTAGGAGTACAAATATCTTCTCCAGCAATGTTGATAGTCATATAACGTAAATGTACACCAAAATTCCACAAGCTAACTATATATTATGGGTCCAACCAAATTCCCAGAGTTTTAGAACACATGTCTTACTAAAACACAAAAAACCTTGAAAACAGGTGGTGTCTTTGTCCCCTGATACCAATGGGTTTTTAATAAGGTTTCACTAGATTTTCAAAGTCTTTGGTTAAATTGGAGCTGACATTTATGCTAATTAGCTGGCTTCAGGAGTAAAACAGGTAAAATCAAATTACAGTATGCTCCAAATTGTGTTTATTTTTAAAATGGTGACTATGAGGAATATTTGGTTTTATTTGTCAGTGATTTTATATCTTGCTATGTCTATCATTCCCTCCCTGCCTGGTGTGTTAATCTGGTAATCTGAAATCTTTTTGTCTGCCTGTAATATGAGAGTCTGTTTTGCTTCAGTCCATCTGTCTCCTACAGGAGGTGAAAGTACTTTTAGAGATGGCTTGGGTTGATATTATTAATCTTCATAAGCAGAGAAATTCCTTGAATAATTTAATGGCCAAATGGCATCAGGGAGACTTGGTATAAAAATGAATTTTCCCATCAGCTTTAAAAATCACAGCATGGCCTGCTTTTCATCCCTCCAATTCAAATATCGAAACCTGGGTATGTATATGATCATTTATGTATATTTTTGTATTTCGTACCACCTAAGATCATGAGGAAACATCTAGAACGCTTCATTTACTTTTTCTGTTTTTTTTTTTTTTTCCTCACAAATTTAGCAGCAAAAGAAAGCCCTTCTTGTTCTCTGGAACAACAGATGCTGCCTTTGACCCTGGGAATTAAGGGCACCTCCATTCTTGTTCGAATGTCTTGAATTTCTTGGATTTGCCAGCAGTTAGAATTGAGTGCTTTTGAAGGTATACGAGTGATTTTAAGAAAATCAGCCTGCACAGCTGTTACCAAGGGAATTATTGTTCTCCTACCTTCCAATTCACTGATAAGGTTTAAAAAACTGTTCTTATTTTTTATTCCTCTACTTTTAATTGGAATGATTCTGGCTACAGATGTCCTAGCCTCTGGGTGTCTGGCCTTCCATCGGACACCCTGCTTCTCTGTGAAGGTGTCTGTGGCTGGAATATGACGTGTCTGATTTGCAGTGTCCCATTGTTCTGCTGTGTTGGGGTGAGGAAATACAGCCCGTCTTCTGTTAGGCAAGTCGGCAGGACTGGGAATATTGATAACCAAACACGCTCCTTTTTTATGACAGCCTCTCGATGATTCTGTTTTTCACGTTGTCTATTAGAAAGTCATATGAAGGCTAGCCAGAGCTTTCTAAGAAGTATGAGGGGCCATGTGAAATTACTCTACGTAAGTGTACCCACATGGGATTATTAATATTTTGTTAGAAGACCAGTAGCACATTTGGTAGCTTTTTTTTTAAACCAAAACTTATAAAAAATGCTTTGAACTCTTTTGTTTCTTTTTTCATAAATCACACGTTGAGAAAGAAAACTTTTTTTAAAAAACTTTGCTCTAGGGCATGGCCTTGTGCATGGTAAGCACACACTATACCTAATAAGCTACATCCGTGGATTTGGGAAGAAACCTTAATGATGGTAAAACTCTCACATTTGAGCAATGCAGAATTAAGCGGTAACTTTATATTTTAGATAGTACTATAGGCATATTTTCCCCTTTCAGATGTCCTAAAACAATGGCATTTTTTCCCCCACATTGCCTTTTCAACCCGAGCAAATTGACAGTGAAGTAACCAAATCAACTTCTTTGTTCCTCTTCTTAGGTAATTTCACTGTGTATTTTCTTTTTATCTTCTTGATGTAATCTTTTATTTGTGGGCCATAATAGAGAAATTCCTTAGTAGCAGTTTATGTAATTGTATTAGTCAATTTACAAATAAAAGACAATACATATTAGAATTAATCATGGTACTTAGAAAATTTAAGTGAAAATATCTTTGTAGATAATAGAATAGAAATTAGAAATTAATGGAAATTAGGTACATCTGCTAAAGAACAGGTACTCTGCTCAGCTATACTGGGCCAATGTGGAAGAAGCTAGAGGGCCCACATAAGAACCTCATTGTGTGGTTCGATTGGTAGAAAAGGGATAATTAAACCAGCTCTGTCCACTTTTCTCTATTAATGGGTTCTTTTGCAGGCTCTAGCTGCTGAGTACATCCTGAGTAGCCACAGGGTGAATTGTCCTCTCCTTATGCTTTTGGGATCATCTCCCAAGATGCTTTAAGCCACCCTCCAAGGTTAGATGCTGATATTTTTCCATTTCAATATTGAGAGACTAACACTCCCTATAAAGGGAAAGCTAAAGTATCCTGTCTTCTCAAATGAATGCTTTTGGAAGGCATCGCTGGGATATCCATTATGGTATTTGCATATACAACAAGACAGATACAACCTTTCAGAAAATATCTTAATAATCTTTTTGTGGCACTTTCCTTGTTAATTTCTGGTATCCTAAAAAAGTCTCACTGATTTTGGTTGAAAGCATTGAGAAACTTAAGGCTAAAAGAGAGTTTTCATAAAGTTGGCTCTCTAATCAGCTGCTCATAAATTTATTTTATTTGCTCAGTCTCCAAGATAGATGTTTAAAATTTGCTTGTCTCATCAACCAATTAACTAGCCTACCTCACTAGATGAGTACACTCACATCCTATAATTTTGAACTCTGCGAGTCTATGATAAATTTTTACTTTCACTCACTGGGATATTTATAAATTCATTCTTAATTATTTGAACTTACTTCCATGAAGCTTAACTTAGCATTTGAAAGTTTATTTTTCTCTGTCTTTGTGAGAGAATGGCTAGGTTTTTCAGGAGAATAGGGCTTGAACAGGAGATGTATAATATTTCCTAGTGAGAGCTAGATTATTCATAAATTACAATATTTTTCTTTGCATTTTTTTTTTCAGTTTTCTACATCCATGCAGGTTTATTCTCTAGCAAAAATTTATTTCCACTTGTAACTAAACACCTATCTATATTTTGGAAAATGTTTACTCAGACTTGATGTTTGGGATATATGTGCTTTTACTTATGTTTAAATTATCATCTTTATTTTGACCAGGCAATAAATAATTGAAACACTCCTTGTAAATAGTTATAGACATTGTTAATCTCAGAAGGCCGGAAACAGCAGCAAACCTGTTTCTAAGGGCATTTCTGTCTTTTCACAAGGCCAGATTCAAACTAAATTATATAGTGGGTATATACTCTTTCTTTCTACAGTGACGTATATTGAAAAAGCTAGGTTTTGGGTGGAGACAGATCTAGTTCATATCCAAGCCTCTTGATTATTAGTTGTTTAACTTCATAGCAGTAATTTAAGCTCCCTGAACAAGATGCTTTCTAAATGCCGACTAACTGCCGTAGGCATAAGCGACACGTCTCCTTTCCTAAGAAAGGTTGTAGTCTCATGGGAAAGGTAGCCCTGTAGGCATCCTTTCACCCTTTGTGTGTGGACATTCCCAAGCTCAGAGAAATGTGCTCCCAGTGCCTGGCAGCTTACTCCCCTCCAGCACAAGTGTACCCAGTGCCTACCTATGTGCTAGGGACAGTGCTAGGACTTGAATACCACTGTGAGAAGAAAAACACAGTGCTGGTCCTCAGGCGGCTTGCACTCTAAATAATAGAAAGATGAGTGTAAACTCAAAATTCTGGGGCCTGTTTGACAGGGTTTCTTGAGGACGAGTTTTCTTTTTCTCTCATGCCATCTCCATCCTGTCCCCTCCACTCTGTTCAGGTGCCCGGTCTCCCATCTGCCTGCAGAGGCAACAAGGTAGCCCTTTCACCATGGTTCTATATAATGAAATCTTTCATAGCTGAATCGCTTGAGAATTCTTCCAAAGAAGGCTTCCGTTGTTCTCAAAGACTTTTGGAAGCATGAAGATCATGATAAATAGCTCTTCAGTTAGCAAAGTTGCAGTCATCGGGCAGGCTTTCACGTGTAGCTGATGTGTCTTCCTCAGATCCCAGTGTAGAGATACCCGTTGCTGTGCGTATGTCCAGAGTGGGGTCCTTGAAGCTCCCTGAAAAGAGCGTCAGGCAGTAGTGATCCAGCCCACTTCAGTTACGAACACTGCTAGTGTATGGGCTTGTCAGTCTCAAACCAAAAGTGACCTGACTCAGAGGTTGGAATGCTTTGTTACAGTTGAGTCTTCCTTATTACTTTGGTAGCTAATCCACCTTCCCCAGGGCTTTCATTCTAGGATTTGCTCTCCAGAGAAGAGACTGAGGACCTGTGACATCATCCTATTTAAGTATTTCACAGATATGATCTTTTAATTGTAAAAAATATGCAATTAGTTCTATAATTTATAACTAAAATATAATATATAATCCAATAACATGGTTAAATATATAACTAGCTATTAAATATAATTACTTGCATATAGCTCTTAGTTCCTCAGGCAAATCAAAGAAACTAGGAGGAGATACACAGGCAAATACAAAATACCCAGGTACTCTTTTAGTAATAAAAGAACTCTCGCTCAGGCAGGAGGACAAAGAAAGATCACACGGGTGAAGCATCTCTGTGTATTTTCCCTTTGAAGCTGAGGCAGGATTGCATCACTTCCCTTCTCAACAAGCTTCCGTGGCTTCTTGCTGTGCTCAGAATAGCCTAGGTCTGCATACTTCTGTGAGCTGTCTTTTTTCCTGTTTCATCCATGTTTCCATAGCCCTTCAGGTGCCCTTTGCTCTGGCTTACCTGTTCTATTAACTGGTCCTCCAAAGACCAGCCTTTATATACCCAGGCCTCACTTATACTGGCTTATTCAGCAGGAAATAAATTTTACCCATTCACTTACAAAATCCTACTGATGTTGAAAGACCAAGTTCAAATACCTCCTCTTTCATGAAAACTTCCACAGTTTCCACTAATAAGAATGAATTACTTCTTCCTTTCTCTTCATTGTAGGCCTATCACGTTGTGTCTCTATTATCTAATAGCTTTTTAAATTCTTGCTTGTATCTAATTAATTTATTCATCTATCCATGCACTCATTAAGTAATTATTTGTTGAAAAGTTTATCCCTGCCCCTGTGCAAGAAGATGTGAATACAGTGGGATGCAGAAAACAGACAGTGCCTGAGGGACCAGGGATTTAGCTTAGTGGCACAAGCACCTTCCTGGCAAGTGGGAGGGCATGAGTTCAATACTCAGTACCCCCCCAAAAAAGAAAAAGAAAAACAACCAGACAGTGTCTATACTCCGGGAGCGTGAAGTCAGGTAAAGATGTTTGATAAGGACATAGGCAGACTCACAAAGCTAAACCTGCTGCTATAGTAAGATTGAGGATGACAGATTTGTGTGTGTCTCTTTCTGTAGCGGATTGATGTCACTAATAGCCTCTTGCTTTGTAGAGAAACCAGTTGGTCATAGGCATACACGATGGGGTACATGCTCTCTGTTGTGGTTGAACTGTGTTCTTGCAAACATGATTTTAGTTGGAAATTAGTAATGTATAGTTGTAATCAGCTTAAGATGAGATTGTACTTGATTAGAGTAAGTCCCACTCCAGTATGATTGGTGCCCATTGAGAAGTGAAGACAAGACAGATGCAGGCACAGGGCAGATGCCATGTGAAGATGGCAACAGAGATTGGATGGATGGATCTGCAAGCCAAAAAACATCAAGAAATGATGGCAAGTGCCAGTACTAGGAGATAGGCATGAGGCCATGTCTCCACTGGGACCTCCAGAAGGAACCAACCCTGATTTCAGAACTTCTTGCCTTTACAACTGTGAGAAAATAAATCCCTGTTGTTTTAGGTCACCCAATTTGTGATGCTTTATTTTGGCAACTCTAGGCCACTATTATCTCTGCTAGAAGGAGGGTCATCGGCACTAATACACAGTACCACGATGCTCTGATGTGTGGATGAGTGAATACATTTCAATGAGAGAGAGAGAGAGAGAGAGAGAGAGAGAGAGAGAGAGAGAAAGTTGTGCTTGCTCTCTTTAGTGGTAAGAGAGCAGGGTGAGTTTGAGATATTTATTTTGTTCCAACTCTATTAAGAGGGAAAAAGTATGCATTCACAGTTAACAACGTGGTCATCAGTGGAGGAGCCTGCATGGATTACTTAACTGCCCATGAGGCTCTGTCTTTAGAAATAAAGCTGTGTTTTTTGTCACTCTGACTACTAAGTGCACATAAGTTCGTTAGAATCACTAAGTATTAAAATAATTGCAACCCCTGTTCCTCTTTGTACAAAATGAAATCTGCTGCATCTCTTTCCCCTGCTCCCTTCAGTTGGTATTTGTCCCCTCAGATGAATGGCTCAGGCTCAATTCCAAGGAAAGCAGCAACAGAGTGCTGTTGTTGATGGCTGTTAGAATTCGTGCTGCATTTTATATGTTCAGAGCAATATTGCTGCTTTAGGTCCATAACACTTAGGAACTCATGGTAGTAAAATGGTTTGGTTCGTAAGGGGAGAATAAAAAACTAAGTTGTCCAGTAATAGTTGAAAGCTACATAAACATAGGAAACTGCCTCCTTCGGCCTGGAGACCCTTCTCGTCCTTCTGCCTCCTGAATCCTTCTGCTGACCCTGTGTTCAGTGCGGTGCCATCTCTGAAATGCTTCCTAGACCACCTCAAGTCTCCACTGCTCTTCACTACATGAAGGGAATTCTTGTATGGGCTTTCCAAAAGGAGGCTGTAAGTCCCTGCAAGACTGACAACCAAATTCAGTGGGTGAGCAGGAACCATTTCTTGTATGAGTGAGTGAGTGAGTGAGTGAGTGAGTGAGTGAATGAATGAAATTCTCAGAGCTATGTGAGGCCAGCAAATCCTAGTCTTTTAAGTTACTTCTCATTTTATACATTCAAGACCATGTTCGTGAAACTCCGTGGGCAGACCCTAAACATATCACAGAAGGCAGGGGCTTTGTTTTCTTGTCAATGGAAAGTGAGTCAGAAGTTCTTAAGGTTTTTCTCTGGAGACCATTGCTCAGAAGTAGTAGTCACAGGCCATGCCAGAGGGGGCAGGCCAGGTTGGCCACTGTGGTTCTCAGTAGAGAAGGATAAGACTGAAGTAGTTTCTCAATCCAGAAATTTGCTCTGACGACCAGACTACAGGCTTCACTAATGATGTAGTTGCAGGATGACTCCAGCAATGGGGTGCAGGGCAGCCTCGTCTCTGGCTCTGCCTGCCCATTCAAGTTTATTAGAGGGAATAAATACGTTTTCAGAGAGAACTTCTTGGGATTGATTCTCAAGATCAGGAGAGTGGGACTGCAGCTCTCAGAGTGACCAGTGTACTCTGTTCTGTGTGTTGTGTGTTTTGTCCTCATTGTGTAAAGATTGGGAAAATTTTTTTAACTTCTCAGGTTCTAGCTTGGGTATAAGGCTATGTGTTGGTTATTTTATAGCACACTGATTTATCTTTAATTATAAGAGAATTTTACACTGTTAGATTTATTTGATTATAAATGAATGTGTCATCATTAGAATTATCTTTACTTGTAAAAGTATTCTGTTAGGGAATATCTGTCTGATAACAACAGGAAAGAATGATGGGCTTGACTTTCTGAGATTGGCAGGAGTGAAAACAAAGTAAGCCATTTCTAGAAGTCCATGTGCCACCAATTCTGAGTCTTCCATCAGGCCATTTATACACTCACACGCACAATTTCCTAATCTTTACAATGAGCACTGTGAAGTGAAGGGTCCCTGAATTTCCTTCTGGGTCTACTGTTCTGTGTTTCTAGCCATGAGTTTTTGTTCATTTGCCTCCACCTTTTCTCTGTTTTAAATTTTTTAATTTCTAAATTAATACTCCTTTACTCACTGATTGATTTGGTCATTAACTGTATCTTCTGTGCTCATTATGGGGGAAAGAAAAGAAAACATACAAATCTTAGCATCATCAGCTTGGGTGGGTTGAAATCGTGCAAACAGCTTAGCCTTGTAAGAGGCTGTCTCGGAACCTACCTGAGTCCAGACTACCTTCTACAGACAGACAATTTATAAAGCAAGCCCAGCTCATGGCTTTATATGTGAGGCCTGGTTTGTCACATGACATGGGAAAGACACTGTAGGAGAGGCAGTAACACCCATCTTTTATGATGGAGCACTTCAATTGTTTTAAAAAAGAAGATACATTGTAAATAACAATTAAAGATGAGTAAGGAAATAAAGGTGTAACCACATGAGGAGAAGGTAAGTAATAGAGAAGGAAGTGTGTGATTAAGAGCCCCAGTGAGTGGCTGGGATGATGGGATTTTAGAAAAGGAATTTATTTGCAAAAGCAGAACATCTTTCCAAGAGAACTGGCAAATACTTTCAGAGAGGAAAGCGGTGAAAATTGCTAGGATTCCACCACTTCAAGTAAAAGACTGAAAGAAGTCTAAATTTTTGTTTTTGTTTCTATTTTAAATGTGCTGTTGGTTGTGTGGCAGCACATTACAAACTTAGGACTTTAGTAAAATTCCGAATGCAGAGTCTCTCTTAATAAAACCACTGCCCTTTATAACAACTTGATCTCAGAAACTTGTCACATAAAAGCATCAAGAATTCCAAAAAGCTTTTGTTTATCAATCAAAGTTTACTGCAGTGAATTGGGAATTTGTTAAATGCAATGACAAATTTTTGAAATACAAGAATACAATAACACAAGATTCTTTAGCACAGAGTAGTGATGTCATCCCGTGCCAGGAAACCTCTGGTAAACTCTACTATAAAATTAGGGAGAATGAGAAAAGTATTATTGTACAGATTGCTTGACCTCATGGATTCCCTGAAAGGTTCTCAGAGATCCGCAGCAGGCTCCAAATCATTCTGAGAACCGTTCTTGCTTTTCATACTCAAGACTAGGGATAATTATGTCAATTCTTTCCATTAGTAAACTTTGGCTCCTTTTTTCCATGGTAAGTACTTTTGTATGCAGGCTTAAGATTTAAGGAAGACCAGATTTCACTGATTCCTGTGGTCTAAAATAGGTATTGCTGGGAGTAAACAAAGAAAGAAGACATGTCAATGACAACAAAAGAAAAAAATTCAAAAGTAATTACTTTTTGTGTAATTATTTTTAAACAGTGTAGGTTAGATCTAGGACTGAGTTGAGTGAAGAAAGTATATTTTAATTAGTATAGTATAAGGAACTTCTTGACCTCCCTAAGTAGTAAGTGAACATTGGGGTATGTGTGTAGTTTCCTAATTGGGAAATATTTAGTAAGAGGTCTTCCTTTGAAGTCTTGGCTTATGTGGTCACACCTGGATGCAGGATTTAATTTTGGTGACCGTGGACCTTACATGACTTCCAGTTTTCAAGGTTTTGTCCTGAGTGACAGCATACAGTAGCAGCTCCGCCATCAGCCTGCTCTCTCTATCCTCTCCGTGCTCTCACTATCCCCTACCTCCACATAAAACATGACCGAAAAGAATTTACTAGAAAACAGAGTTTGGGAAACTTAGATAAAAGACAGTTTGGTATTAAGGCTGATTGTTTTGAGACAACTGCCTTTGTGCAGTCAGATTCTCGACAGTAGCCATGAATACCTTTGTCTAAATCTTTTTTCTGTGGTGCACAGTAGATCAGCCTCCCTAAAATATGAAGCTTCTTGTTGACTTTATTCCCAGCGCTGATGTCTGCCAAGTCTGACTAGTCAGCTCCCATCACTACTGGCTGAGATTTTCCCATCACCGTGAGAGCTCAGAGCACACTGACTTCTGTCTTTGGAGGGTTTGTTATTTCAAGAAAAGCTGAGCATGGAATTACTGCTGCTTCTGACCACTGTGAGCACTTTTCCCCTACTGCTTGTTTTTCTTTTCAGCTTCCTGGGGCTTTAGTGGTGTTTACCTTTAGTCCCTGTCATTTCATTCTTTCATGAAAACTCATTTGAATTGAGATGTTTGTACCCAAACATATTTTTATTTCGTTGAATCCATATGTCCAACAGTCTTACCATTGATCACTGAAAAAGGAAAGACTAAAAATTTTGATTTGCTTAGTTTTTCTCTTTAAATCCAGTAACAAGTAATTCTGCATGCCCTGAGGAACACACCTCATATCAATAACCTGTCTTCTTATTTTACATAACCTCACTTTCTACTTCACACTTTGAGATCTGTGGTTCAGAGCTGGTGAAGGGACTCCAGATGGATTTCCAAGTGAACTCATGTCTTTAATGGATAAAGAATACTTCAGGTCTTTGAATGTTTCTGTATGCAGTTTGGACTTTTCTTTAGTGATGTGACTGAAGAGAAAGAAGAACAAGTATATTATGTGTTTGGAGTCATGGCCATATTAAAGCCAAGTTGTTCTTTAGTTCTCTGAGTTATTCCTGCTAATCTACTGTTTGCTAACATTGTTCTCACTTCTTTTTCTCACTTAAAGTTTACTTCCATCTTTCTTACCCCCATCCTGTGGCTCCCCCTCTGTTCTGCCTGCCAGCTTTCATATTATTCTACCTGCCCACCCGGCTGCAGACTTTTCCCACTGTTCCTCAACTCTCATCAAACTGGTTCATCTTGCTTCCCTGCAGACATTCCATGCTGTATCTCATCAGTGTGTTCTTTATGTTTCACTTCTGTCTCCCTCTGGATTCCCCTCCCTCTTGGTCCAATTTAGTCCTTCCCCCAGGACCATCCTCAACTCATGGGAGTCCATATATTGATTGGGTTCTTCCCCAGCTTCTCTGCACATGTCATCTACACTCTAGAAAGCTGTTCTTTGTCAGAGGCTGCCTGCACGATTCACCTCCTTACGTTAGCCCTGCTTTTGCCTTCCCTCTGACAATAGGACCATAGAATATTGATGATTTTTTCCTTATACCACCAAGAGACTTCAGTGGACCAGATCATCCCTGGAGTGTCTGCCCATACTACTAGCTTTTGGAGAATTGGTATTAGAAGAGCTAAGTGCACACGTTTGACAGACTGCTGATGCAAAGAAAAAAATGTGCGAGCTGAACTTTGGTGTACCCTGTTGAGTTTTGTATGTGAAGATGATACCATATAATGCTCCATGTTCTCAATGGAAAAACAAATTTTTAGTCATATAATCTGAATGTTTTGGAGCATTATATAATCTACATTTATATATTTATATGTGGTATATTTTATATATTTAGAAAGATAAGGATATGTGAAGGGACATCTAATATATTTTTACTTATGTTGATCAATTCTACACCAATATCAAATATTTTGATAGCTGAAATGTGTTTCTCTATGTCAAAAAGTTATTAGTGGTAGAATACATTAGATCGTATAGAATATGCAGTTTGGGACTGAAAGAATGGAAATAAAGGCTTAAATTTTCTGGAGTATGAAGAGGGCGGACTGTCTCCAACTTCAGACTTTTTCCCCAGTAGTAAAACTGCCTATTTATTTTACACTATAATTGAACTATAAAAGGTAAGGAGAGAGTTGGTTTGATCCTGCTTACCTTTTATAGTGATACGACTTTTGAGCCATGAGAGAAGCAGAACATTATTTTCTTTGATTTTATGAGTTTTGTATTGTTTGTTATTAGCTCCACTACTTTTGCATAAGACACTTTCTTGTGTCATTACCAGATAAGCTGTAAAGAAAAATAACCACTTTGTAGTACGAACCTGATTCTGTACTTTGTAGACAAAACCAGAAAGGCTGCTCGATAATGATAAGGAAACCAGATGATGTGCGCAGCAGATCCCCAGGCTGGCAGGCTGGGGGACCAGGTGGTGGAGCCCCTGGAGGCTCCCGTGGGAATGGCTCAGTGTTTTCTTCAGTGCAAAGAGCAGTGAGAGAGAGTGGAAAGGTGGACATGGAGCAATTCTTCCTTTATGTGCACATAGCATCTTTTGATTTTTTTCTCTTTAGACACCAAAATATTATTTATAAATAATTCATGAATTTCCTTTAAAACATATCATGAATTAATTCATATACGGACACTAGCTAGAATTTTTAGGCCTATGTTCTTGGCTATTCAACAGAGATTTCATAATTCGAAAGAAAAATTTAAAGTCTTATGTTTGGGCTCCTGCCGGAGCCAGAGCTCAGGTATGACCATGTGTGGCGATGTCCATATACTCGTCTGCACTGTCCCCAAGCTGTGTCCCTTCACTGTTCCCGAAGTCAGCTACTGAGCAGTTCATAGTGTTTCACTTGTAGATTGTGCGCAGTATTTCATTGGCCTGCGTAACAAGTGAAGTGTCTGTTTGCTGAATTGTACTTATAGTTTGCTGAAACACACCCATCTCTTTGGGCATGACAGTTGAAACACACTCTTTGAGCATGGCAGTTGAAATATCTTTTTTTTTTTTGTGGCACGGGGGCTCAAACTCATGACCTTGAGCTTGCCAAGCAGGCGCTTACGCCACTGAACTAAATCCCCGGCGGCAGTTGAAATATCTTGACCCATTCCAAACTAGCAATGCATTTCTGGACTATTCTGTCATTTAGGTGAGGCCCAGGCCTGTCACAGAGGGGTTTAGGAAGTAGAAAACAGTGGTTTCACTCAGATAGCCCTCTGTTTATACCATTGCTGTTTTCCATGATCCACAACTGTCATCAAGCAGTTTACAGCTTCCAGGTTTTTCCCTTCCACCTTCTCCAATTATTTAGGTGAAAGATTTTAAATGAGGCAAAAGTTGTGAAGGCAGTACAATGCATACCCATATGCTTTTCTTCTCTATTTACCACTTGTGAACATTTCGCTATTTTTTACCTTATTTATATGGTAAGCATTTATTTGTATGTATGTATGTAAACTGTATTTTGAAAACCATTTGATATTACTGTTTCACCCATGTACTTTTTAGCATTGTCACTTAGGAACAAAGACTTGTCCTTATGTAGTCATGAAATCATTAATTACCAAGGAATTTGACACCAATGCAGTATACCATTTAATACACAGTACATATTGAGTTTTCACCATTAGTGTCAATAAATCTTTATTATTGCTTAAGAATCATGTGCTGTCTTTAGTTGTTCTTACTCCTTGCTCTTCATTAATCTCAAAGAGTTCCCAATTTTTTTTGTTGTATAACAGTCCAGGTTGGTGTTGAGAAGTTAGGTCATTTGTTTGCTACAGCGTTCCACCATCTCTATTTATCTGCTTACTTCTTTTTTATTAGATTTATTGATTATTTTTCCCAGAATATCATGTAGGTAATGTTTATCCTTTAGGAGTCATATAATTTTAACTTGACTCATTATTAGTGATGCTAAATTTAATTCCTGGTTAACGTGATATCCCACTATATTTCTTCATTGTAGAGATTGCATTCTGTGTTGTAATATTTTGAGAACTGTGTGATTCTCCTGTTCTCCTCCAAATATTGATTCAATGGTTTTGATACCCATTAGGGATACTTTCCTGACTCATTATTTCTGTGGTTTTCTCACGTGATTTCTGATGGTTGTAGTTAGTGACTACATTCATGAACCATTCACATTTTTTTCATTTGTATTTATTAATATTCAGGAAATTTAGCATTAGTATCACTGTTGTCTATTTAACTTGAAAGAAATTCTTTATTCTGGTGATATATGATGTGTTATTTACCTATGTGATACATGTTTCTGGTTCACTGGAATGGCAAAAATACAATATGCCACAAAGTGTTCCTCTGTGTGTTAGGTAGTACACTGGCTCTCTTTTATGGGTCCTGCCAAAGTCCATGGCCATCACTTAGCATACTTCAGATCTTACCTGGTGATGCCACCAAATATCTAAAATGAGGCCTTGACCGTCGGAGTCTCCTAATGTTGGTATACCTCATGCTAGCTTTGTAAGATGTTGAAGAAGCTAATGTGATTGGAGACCAACTTTGTTTATTTGTTAGCCAACTTCAGATCAGAAAGGTGTAGTCCTACTAGGGCCCCATTTCATTCAAACAAAAGAAGGATAGTCCAGCCCAAAACACTCTGAGGCTGAGTCACTGACAGATATTAAAAATCACCTTAGAGTATATACTCGAGCAGTGCCCAGGAGCTGTGTGGTAGCTAATCAGGCTCTCCAGGCTTTCATAGATTTGACCGGTAAGGTGACAACAAGCCTGGTCTGAGCTTCACCGGTTCCATGCAAGATGATACCAATCTGTTGAGGCCAGATTACAGGTGGTATGAGAGACAGGCCACTCAGTTCTAGAGGAACCACTTCTAAATTACAGCCAAGTAGCTTTACAAATGCAGAAGCTTGTAGCTGTGCCTTAAGAACTGAATGTACAAGGTAAAAAATCCTGGGCTCAAAAGAAACAAGGAAAATGGAGGGGAACGTCCTCTCCCACAAGATGAGGAAATGCATGAGAATCTGCTTCCTGGTGGTACTGTATAAGACCACACACGTTCCTTCGTCTCAGGAGGAATTGCAGGACATCCCTCAGACTATGCTGCTTAAGCTTGGACTGCATGGCCCATGTGAAAACATCCTGGGTGCCATGATGTAGCCATTGCCTGCATATTGGCTTTGACACCTACCATTATGAGAGAAAATTTGCAGAAGCAGGGCATCTGAGGTTTTGTGAGGCTGGTCGAGTAGAAATTTTAAGGTTTCGAGACTTCATTATTTGGTTCAGAATGAAATAGATGTACTCCAGGAACAAAATAATCCTGTCTTCTGGTGGATTCACACACAAAGGTTTGTTTCTTGATAACTAAATTTCCAGCAGAGTTTGATGCGTTGCCATCCTTACAGTCAGTCAGGGAACCAGATACTTTGCTATTCCTGACTTAAGGTCTATAGTTTAAGGAATGGCACTTGTCCTAGTAGGAAGAAATGAAACTATCAGAATTGCAGGTGAAGAGGATTTAACTTCCCACATAAATCTAAATAGAAATTTAATTACTGCTCCTCAGGAATGTAAGTGAATAATAATTAGAACTGTCACATAGTTTTTCATAGTCTAAAACTAATAGTAAGTTTGAAGTATATTTTTAATCTTTACTTTGGTATAATTATTAAAATTTTAGTGTTAAGATTCATGTTAAGATTTATGTTTTGTATTTAGAATACCTTAAAATAACAAGTCTAGTTGTAGTTAGCTTATGAAGACATAAGAGAAATAATAAAATTATACTTAGAGTTTTTCCTCAAAAAAACCAGTCTCTGAATTTCATGTGATCTAAGAAAAGAAACATCTGTGTTTTGTTGGGATATAGCTAACAATTGATAATTGTGGGGAAAGCTTTTTAAACAGTCTCTCCCCAGTCTGTTCAATTTTGACAAAATCACACGTGGCCCTGCCTGAAGGTATTGCTGGTACGTGAGTTATATTAATGTAACCTGGGAGCAGCAGTTTATATTGGCACTGCTGGAGCCTCAGCAGGAAGCCACCCCTCTTCCCAGTGCATTCCTTACCTGTGAATCTTGGAGTGATGGTACGAAAGAAAAACACGAGTCCAACCCTTCGTCTTCTCTCTCCCCTCTCTATCATCACGGCATCTGTGTTTTGAAGGCAGAAGAGAGAAAACAGTTGTGTTGGTTCTTGAGGTGGAATGCAAGATATTCTCTGTCCTTGTCTCCTTCTCCTGTCCCCATCTGTCCTCTTTGGGAAAGGGAAGTTATTGAGAGACTGGAATTTCAGAGTAAATGGTGAGTGTGACACCAGGTTACTTCTGTGCCTAGATACAGAGAACCATGACAGGCCTGTAAGAAGCAAGAAGTGTGGTCAAATAGAAAGTGTGATTTTTTTCCTAGGTTGAATAGCTGAGGGTACAAAGGAGGAAAGAACTAAAACTCTTGCTTCCTGTTATAATATTAACATGAAAGTGGGGAACCCTAGAGAAGTTGTTCTGCACAGTTGCAAATAAAAAATCGAGTTCCCAGTATTTTCTCCCTTTTATCTCTGGAAGAGAGGAGGAAAGGGGGTCTTAGAAAATTACTTACGTTTTTGATAAAGTGTCATAGAAGAATTTATCATGAAAATTTCCCAAAAGAAAAATAGGCAGAATGTGTTGATTTGTGTCTCATGCACCTTCAATAATTATCAATGTTTTTCCCATCGCGTATGGCTACTCTGTCATCATCTTTTATTTTTTGGTTAGAGAATTTTAAAGCAAGTCTTAAACGTCTTGTGAAATAACTTCTTACCCCAGATCTCATAACCAGAAAGTGGTAAATCAGGATTCAAGCAGTTGCAGTGTGGCTCCAGAATCCACACTGAAGTAGATGATCAAAATATATGGTGAATTTTGAAATTAAAAAATTCATTACAGTAGAAGACATATTGCTGTCAATCCTGCTCAAATACTCCCTCTCCCTTGTGACACACTTGCCCGCATCGTTCCTGCCACTTTCTGAAGCAGTTCTGGAAATCCTCTTTTGTAAGTGTACTTATGAGATTTGATATAAACTACAGTGAATACTGCTGGTGAGTACCATCCAAGAAATAGGCATCTGAGAAAGACAGACTTGTAAAACATTGCGGTGTGTCTGCATTCACCTTGTTCCCTGGATCTGGCACCATGTGGCTTCTGGCTCTTCCTGAAAGTCAAAATGACCATGAAGGGTAAATATTTTGAATGGATTCTGGACATCAAGGCAGCCACCTAGTACAACTAAACACTTGATAAAGGACTCCCAGAACTGTTTAAGAAAGTGACAATAACAGTGGGGTAAGTGTGATTGAAGCGAGAGGGAATGTTTCCACAGGGATTAATGGTAATGTGGTTTTCACTGCAATAAATTTTGTTAATTTAAGTATTCACTGTAGTTTTTGATTCTAACCTCATATGTGAAAAGTCCACATAGATGGAATTGTTTTTAAAGGTATTATAGCCAACAAGCAAACAAACAGAGACAAACAAAAGTCAAACAAATGAGAAAAGCCCCAAAACAAAAAATCCTTTCTGAGGAACATCCATCCCTCTGAGCCTAGGTGCTCCATACATGTTTTTTAAAAAAGAGCATAAGTATGCACAGGATGTTTAGGACCCAGTCCCAGAAGCTTTTGTTTTCTGCCAGTACAGCATTTTACTGACACATTCATGGAATACCAGTTTATTATAGGGACTGCCTTTCTCCTGAGTATATTTATAGAAGTTCGTATCTGTTCATGTGCTTCTGCCAGTAGTTCACAGGAATTTAAAGTAGTAGGGTCAAGCCCGGGTCACGGTTGAGTGAAAGCTTGAGTCCTGGGGCTCCTCCACTCTGCTCTGGCAAAGTATGTGAGATCGCTTGTTTCATTATACCATTTTGGCAATGACCAAAGACTTGACGCTTAACTGTTTTTGGTTATTTAAAGTTATACTGTTTTTAGGACATGGCTTCAGTGACTGCTAATATGACCATGGTTCTGACTGATAGTTTGATTTCATTTCAATCACATCCCCTGACCTTGCATTGGTCCTCTGTGATCTGTGGAGATCAAAGCTAGCACAGCCTGGGAGCAAGAGTTTGCAGCTGGGAGCTAGGGTGAGCACCAGATTCCGCGTGGGAAATCCCCTGCAATGGAGGAAGCATTCCGAGGACTACCTTGGTGTCTCTCTGCGTTCCTTAGATAGAGACCTGATGCTGGGGACTAGAAGGCAAGCAGGAA
>RJWT010008296.1:0-26491 GCA_004365215.1 Cuniculus paca | reverse complement strand
GGCTTTTCCCTGGGCCATCTGTGAGGTGAGGGTTTGGGTGCTGGTTTATAGGTGCTGCTTTTCTTCCAGGAGTTGCCATGGGGATTGAGAGCAAAAATGAGTCGTGTTTTAAGTTTCTCATCTCCTCTTCAAAGCACTGATGCTCATCTAGATTCATGTATTGCTTCTTTAAAAGACTTAACCTAAAACAGCCACCACCCCACACGCAGCAGAAAGGAAGCAGAGCTGTCCCGAGACGCACACTCCACGTTAATTAATCCTGCAGGGTGTCTTAGCTCCTCTTTCCTGGGCCCCCAGCCAGTCCCCATTTCCCATCTCCCTTCCCATTCTCCTCGCAGGTCCTAGATGGAAGGAAGCCCACTGGGGGGAAGCTGGAGGTGAAGGCACGGCTGCGGGAGCCATTGAGCGGCCAGGACATGCAGACAGTGACAGAAAACTGGCTGATTCTGGAGCCCAGAGGCCTGTGAGGTGGGTGATGCTTGGAGCCTTCTGAACCTCTGCCCCTGCTGACTACCGGGGCCCACAGAGCCCCTTTGCTCATCTTCAGGGAGAAAGTCTGGGCTTTGGTCTGGGAGAAAACCAAGAGGCAGAACTATGGGTAGGGATCAGGGGCTGTTTTTCACATGTTCCTTAGAAGAACTGGGGAGGAAAACTAACCTTCTGAGGCCTCACTATCCAGGAGATTCTAAAACTGTTCACCGTGGTGCAGACTGACCCACACTTTGTGCCCTGTGCCTCAGGTCATCGGCACCGGGAGAGGACCAGCTGGCACAGTATAAAGGTACTTTCCTAGTTTGCTGGCCACAGAAGCCTTTGTGGATGAGAGAGATGCTGCTGCACAAGCACCAAAGACCTTGTTAAGTACATGTCCTACTGACCGCAGAAACAGGTGGGGTTCCAGGAGCTCCCCTGGCTCCCCTCCCCCAGATAAGGGCAGTGGCAACGCCACCCTCATTGCTCTGTGCCATGGAGCCCCACCGCCCCCTAACCTCTACACAGCAACTGTGTACAGCTTACCCAGCCCCCAGTCGCGCCATTTCTGGATGTGCCTTTAAAAGATGTAACAGGGATGGGAGAACTTGAGGATGATCGGGAACCTCCCCTGCTTGGCGGTGGTGGTGGCAGCGGTGAGGCGGGGCCCGTGACTCAGTTGGCCAGTGGCCGCAGCCTGTCTCCCTGGACTCAGTTCACCCCAGCTCTGCCTGTGCCTTCGTTCCTGACAGCTGCTGCCCTAGCCTTCCTGCTTCCTAGTGTACTCCAAGGAAGAGGAGTTACTTTCGGTACTACTTGGTCGGAAATAAGGGGAAGGTTGTATCTTGGGTTTGGTCCACATACCTAAAATGAGAGACTGTTAACTGGGGAGGAAATATATATATTATATATAAATATATATATATATATAAAATTTTATGTATCCAACTTTTATTTAAGAAACTATGTGTGAGTCATTGTAGGGATTTTACATCCTGTACACATTGTAAACCAGCAGTCTTAAAAGCCCTGCTCCCTGGCACTATTTAAAAGCTAGAGTAGCAAGAACATTTGTCTGCTGCTGCTGTAGCTTCCTTTTTGAGACAGCTCGTTGCCCAGGACATAGCTTAGTTCTTTCCAAGAAATTCACCTTTGGCTTTTTCGAAGGGGATACAAATGATGAAACTTGTAATTCTTACAGGTTTTATATTCAAAACTTCAACAGTCTACATTTCTTAGAAATAAACACCCCTTTTGAAGCATTAAATGTAACAAAATATCCTGCAGTATTCTTTGTGAAAGGCGGTAAGTGAAGCAGATGCATTCAGCTTACTGATCACTATGGCATTGCATAAGCACAGCTCAGGGCTGGAGCTTTTGTGCTCCTTGGTAGCAGGGATAAGCCGTGCTTCCCTACCTCTGAGGAGAGCTCGCAGCGGCAGCACAGCGGCAACTACAGACCAGTGACCTTCCCAAGAGCTTCACTGGTCAGTCTTGTCAGAGTGAGCTACTAGAGCTTGCACAGAGTAGTGATTTAACATTTATTTGAAGTCACACATGTCTGTCCAACAAGCCATGATCTAGAATGAAGAAGGTCATCAGGAGCAAAGACAGCCCAGCCCTGTTTCCCCCTTCTGGTTTGTGTTTAAGCCAGCGCTTACTAACGAAGGGCCACTGGGTTTAGCTGCAGAGGTTCCAGCAGGCCCAATTCAGGCCTCTGCTAGCAGTACTCCATTTCAATAGGGCACTTTTTATGACTGCAAAGATTTTCCTGTGTAACACTCAGTTTCAGTGGGATTCGCTGCCCTCTGCTCTTTAAACAAAACCTCAGGGCTGACTGAGGCAAGACAGTGCCGTCCACTGGACTTGGAGACTGGTCCTTACAAGGCCTTTGTTGTAGCAAAGACGTGCATGGGTAGTGGGAGGGGCCTACCCAGCCTCCTGTTGTCCTAAGATTTGTCCACGTACTGTAACCAAACATTGGAGATTTAGCATTCATGTGCAGTTGGGAACCAGGCATGACCTGAATCATTTTCAGACTTTAAATTCTTTGATCTAATATACAGCACACTTTCTTGTCAATTAGTGAACTGAGTATGGCAGAAATTGATCTTAAAAGTCTTGCTCACAATTAAGGGGCAAATTCATTATGATGTTAGTATTATTTTTTTCTTTTTCATAGTACCATTCTGAAACCTACATGGTTGCTTCCAAATTTTGAGAGCTTGTTTTCCCAATATTTGAGGCATCTCCTAAAAGGCCTTGCCCTTTAAGTAAGGTCAGCTCTTTTCAGGTCAAAACAGTGAGGCTGGGACCAGCACTCCAGGGAATCTGCACCTGGTCCAGCTCCATCACAGAAGGATCTTTCCCTTCTCTGGGCCTCAGCTGCCCAGGTTTGAGGATGTGCATCATTTTTCCTGTTCTGCTTCTTAGTCCTGTCCATGTAAACCACTCCTGCAAATCCCATGGCCACTATTTACTATTTTAGCATTAAAGTAGAACCACTTGTCAATTCTAGAAACAATTATCTGAAATGTGTTAAATGTTAAAACTGTTTCCCAGATGATCACAGAAGTAAACTGAATTGGGAATTTGGGGCCCACCAGCAGGACCCATTGTGGATAGGAGAAGACGGATGGGAACTTACACCTTCCCCGCTGGAATGCAGTAGGTGCTTAGAAAGTGTTGCTAAGAACAAATGGAGAAACACTGCCTGGCATTTGGCAAGCATTCAATAATTTAAAAAATTTAACAAATTACTAGAACGGCAATTGTGTTTGTCTTCAGTGGAGGAGTGCTACAGTTCACTACTTAAGTTTACAATCTAGAAAAGTTTGCCTCATTAGAAATGTGATGCTCAGCACTTTGCTTTGTGTAATGCTTACTGAGCGCATTATAGAAAGCCAACGATAAACACAGGAAAAACAAAGTAGTCTTGGTTGTTTTACACCCAATCCCATAAGGTGGTTTTACTACAAATAAAGGACTTTTTATTCAGTTGAGAATAGACCTGACTAGTGGGAGAATGAAAAAGCCTGCATTGATCAAGAAATAATGCACAATGGCAAGATGGATTTAGTAGAGGAGGGAAGAAAAACTATAGGAAAACAAGACCAGCTGCTGCACAAATGCCAAACTTCTGAGTGTATTTAGACCTAAGCTGGATATTAACACCAGATATACCTGGCCTATTCTCATCAGGCTTGTGGCCCCACACAGTCCTAGGGCTCAGTCCTTACACACTAGTGCTGTATGGGTTTACAGGAGGCTTAAAAGCCCTGTACCTCCAAGTCTATGCAAAAAGTTCCAGTTCCAGTTCTTGGCAGCTTCTAATACCAATGCCTTTGGAGAGGCAGCTGTAAATACAACCCTCCCCCCAACTGAGAGAGAGGGATGAACTCAGCCAAGTTTTCCAGGCCAGGCCTTTGGGTGTGTGTCTGGGCAACAACTACTTCCCTGAACTCAGCTTCACAGCCTGTTACTACCAATGCTAGGCCCAGTTCCACTCACTGGGGAGTGGGCTCTCCTTGCCCACAGGCCTGTGCTGGACCAAGGAGCATCACTGGAGCAGGGTACTAACTCCAGCATGGCCTGCCCCTGGCCTTTCACAAGATGCTAGTGACAGGAGTGAGCTGCCCTATAACAGTAGTCATCAAACTTTGGGATCCATGTGGTTTGTGTCCAGAATAAATTTTCTTCCTTGCAGAACTTGGGATTGAGCCTAGGCAACCACTCCACCATGGAGCTTCACCCACAGCCCTTCTTAGGTTTTGCGAGAGGGTCTCAGTAAGTCGCCCAAGCTGGCCTAGAAATGAACAGCTGGCCGACCTCAGCTTCCCAAGTAGTTGGGATGACAGACATTCATTACCACACCTAGTTGTAAATACAACCTCACCCCAATTGAGAGAGAGGGATGAACCCACTAAATACATCATGCATATCGTGGGTAAGGAACACCTTGGTTTCTGGTACTATTAAACAAGGGCTCCTTGAAGAAATGGCTGATTCCAGGGAGATGAAAATAAGTTTCACCTGAAGCATCTTTTTTAAGCTAGGAAAGTGTTAAAAATTATGTTTTAAGGATGTAGGAACTAGCCTGAAAGTGCTCCATTTGGTCAAAGCTGAGACCTAAGCACCAAAATAATAAATGAGAATCACTGAAAAAACAATTCATGAGACCATAATAAAAACTGAATAAAACAGGGGAGAAGGAAAGGCTTCTATGTACAGATTACTAAGTTCAGCTCGTAAATGTGGGTGGAACTCTGGAACTGGACAATTATTTTGCATGTGTTGTACATCAGTACAGGTATGAAACAGTGTATACCAAATCTACGGGAACATTTGATGAATAAGATAACTGCACAGTCTGAAAATGTCTTTTACATATACTGGTTATTATTTGGGGTGGGGTGGAGGTATAGTGGAGAAATTAGACAATGCCTTAACCACAGGTTATCAGTTACCACCTCAATGAGAGGCAGGTGGATATCAACTGATTCTGGCCAGAAATGCATAAACTGATTCTAAACATCAAACTCAAAATTAGGTATTTTTCTATTACAAAACAAGAGGGGGAGACCTATAATCACATAAAGGCAAGTTGTAACAGCTTCATGCTAGGTCTGCTCGTAGACTAGGTTTACTGGGGGGAGAGGGAATGCTACAAAGAACATGATAGACACTGGGTTAAAATATGTCAGTGTGAACTTGGCTGAAGTTAGTAACTGACATCCAGTTGTAGAAGGCTGTCCATACAGATAGGAAATAAGCATCCAGGTATTTATAGAGGTAAAGGGGTGTGATATATGCAACTTAAATGCTTTAGTTTTTTAAACAGGGATGGGGAGAAACACATGGGGTGAAATGTTAATATGTGAATAATAAGTGAATCAGGATAGAGAGTACTAGTGGGATTTTTTTGTACTTGCAGATTTCCTGGAAGTTTAAGTGCTTTCCCAATAAAATGTGTAAGAAAATATTTCTAGTGCATAGTAACTAAAAATGTCTTGGGTGTCTTTTTATTGGCTTTCACAGAAAGGCCCTGCACTCAGCGCTGCTGTGTGAAAGCCTCACTACACTGGCTCCTCCACGGCTGCGTGGGGCTCTGCCAGGGCTTCATGGCTGCCTCTGGTCTTCGATTCACTTCAACGAGTAATCTAGTAAAAAAGAATAATCCAAGTGTGACTTCTACTTGGTAAACAGCTGTGATATAACTGGGACAAGATCTGTGTGGTGTTGTCCTCTTTATACCAATTCTGTATAGAAAGTGCAAAACTGATGTTTCATGGTTTATTTTCCCTTTGCCCTCCCACCCCACCCTTGGTGAAGGTTGTACCCATTTGAGCATTTCTGAGCACATGACCATGAGTAATCTGAAAAGAGAGGAGCGGAATTCTTGTCTAGACAGTAACAGGAGGGAATTAGCTGCAAAGATAGCATAACTGTTGTGCAGTAACAGAAGCTGTCCAGGTCTTCTTGGTGGATGATGCATAGAAGACATAGAATTATGGAACATCTGTCCCCCAACCACCCTTTCCCACCCTTGTCCCCGAACCCCCATCCCCTCCCTATTCCCTCCCCCCATTAATAGTGTTAACAAAAGCTTAATCTTCCAGTTTTAAAGTGCAAATGATTTGGGTATGACTGCTGTTGCAACAGGTCGGAACAGAAAAAATGAAGTCTTCTCTATCTATGCGATGTTTTCCAGAATATAAAAGATGAGTTCCATGACGACGGGGCCCTCACTGAGCTGGCAGGCCCCTCCATGGATCACTGGCACCAAGGCGCTGTCCAGATCGTTCATGTACTGGGAGGGAAGGGGCTGGCCATTGCTCCCTGCTTGATAGCCAACCTACACCACAGAGAGAAGGGGATGACAGGTTACTTACTTGGCACAGAACATCACTGCAGAGGGCTGAGTGCCAAGGAGACTGAACAGAAAAGGCAGCGTCCTTGCTGGTCATGACTGGACACCTGACTGAAGACAAATTCCTCCTCGTCCCTGAATTGTCATGCGGCATCTTGTCATTTATTCGTTCTGGACATCTGATAGCCAGAAGATCTTGGGCTACTCACTTACCCTGTTAAAATCTTTGTTTTCTTGGAAAGGGAGGTATGGAGAGTCAGAAATAATACTTTAACCTTTGGTAGTTACAATTAAAATGAAGAATATACAATGGACAACTTTCTAACACAGCATTTGTTCTTCAGCCCAACCAGTCATCCATGCACCATTTTCTAAGCACCTATAAACACAGGGATTCAAGGACAACAGGGCCCCTGATCTCAAGAGATCATAAATTTCACAGAAAAATGCTTATTCTCTACTTGTGTTGAGAGTTCTCTTTCCAGCTATATTATCAGTACCTTTTGAGACAGGACCATGCTGCTTCGTTAGTACCCCCTATTTTGCTTCCTAAAGCACTGGGCAACGTCGTAAGTAGAAAAGAAATATTTGTTGATTGATGACTAGTCAGGAAATGAGCCAAACACATAATGTTTCACTCCCTGATAGAGCACAGTCTTGCCCTTGGGAACCAGTGCCAGCCTGTACGCACTTGGGCCATGAGCAGCATTTCGAGAAAAACTGATACTTGGAAGGCATGGTCACTCTGAGGGCCCACACGCGCTTTCTACTAACTCAGGCTAAAGGGCTGCAGATGCTAGCAGTTCTAAGCATCAAAGTAGGACCAGGAGGACCTGTTGGCATCCAGAATCCAAAAGAAGTGTAAGAAGATTAAGAGTGCTTGGCCACAGGGGAGAAACTGGGAAGGGCACTGGGCTTGGGAAATGAAGACTGGATTGTTATTACGAAGAGCAGGGAGGGAAACCTGGAAATAGGAGATCTGAACTGACAGAACAATTAGTGTACTAGAGAAACAGTTAAATTCTTAGCCATGAAATAGCATGGAAATGCTGTCAGCACCACCTTACTATGGTATGGACAGCTACCAAGTCCAGTTGTCAGAAGCCTGCTCCAGTAGGATTAAGAAAATAAGATCACAGCCTGGCATAGTGGCACACACCTATAATTCCAGCACTTGAGAGGCTGAGGCAGGAGGATTGCTGAGCGTTTGAGGTCAGTTTGAGCTAAACAGTTAGAGGAGCTAAACTACATAGCAAAACCCTCTCAAAAACAAAGCAAACCAAAACAACAACAACAAAAAAAGATTAGTGACCTGTCCACTAAGGGAGTGTTAGAGGGTAGTGCAGATGCCAGTAACAGGGTGGCACTAGGTCCTTGCATGACCTCCTCAGTCCATACAAAGAAGAAAGGCAACTTCCCAGAATGCAGGCAGGTAGATGCCATTGTCCCAATGGCTCTGAGAGCCCCTGACTGAGCAACATGTTTGGGTGAATTACTATTACAAGAGGGAGACTTAGAATGCTCCGCCTGCTCGGACCAGAAGGTCTATGGAATTAAGTTCTGGGTCAGTTCAGAAAAACTCACATAGTGCATAGACATCGCCCAACAATAGCTTCAAAATCTGCCCAAGACCTTCCTTACCTGATCTGAGTCAAGCGTCACACGCAATCCCAGTTTTGTCATTCCATCTTCCTTTAGAAGCTTCAGGTGGGGGCACAGAGCAAGGCAAAAGGCCTTGGCGACATGCTCGGTCAGTCTGCTGTGGTCTGCAGGGTCACTCAGGCAGTTATGCTGATCATCGCTTTCCAGGAAAAACACCTGTTCCCCAAACAAGAGAAACTTATATTTGGGCCACATTTTGGCAGACACAAGCAGATTGGCTCACTGTATAGAAGCACCCTGATTCTCTAAGATGTGCAGGATACCATGAAGTTCCGGATGCCATAGTCCTTGGACTATGAAAAATGAGGTTCTGTGGAAACAATGCCTGCTCTCAGTCCTGCGCCCACACGAGAGCAGCAGTGCCTGTCTCTCTGCAAGCCTCCATCATGATCTAAAGGCACATTCTCCTCAGAACCTGAAATGCCTACATTTTTGCACTGACACTTCTAAAAGGTAATACGTATGTGTAGACAATTTTCTTAACAAATGATCTGAGAGTCTACATGCTCCACCCTAAGCTGGGGGTGGTAGCCCACACCTGTAATATCGCTCACTGTGAAGGCCCTCGTTTCAATCCTCAGTACTACAAGGGAACAAACAAAACAAAAAAACCCTAGAATAGCTCTGACAGAGTGCGATCCAGACCCTTTGATTTGCAGAGTATTCATGAAAGAGAAGAGGTTCGCTCACATACACGGAAGTACTTAGAGACACAGCCACGCCCACAAACCAAGTTGTCTGCATTTTGTTGCAGAGTTTTATCCACCATGTGGCCTGGCGCTGTGGAGGCTGGAGCCGGGTGTGCACATGGGCAGAAGCACAGTGATCCTGGAGCTGAGGCCCGAGGCCCACCACACGGAGGAAATTAGTCAAGGATCTGTTGTTGGTCGTGGTGGGGTGTGTGTGTGTGTGTCACACAGGATCTCACTAAGTTGCCAGGCTGCCCTTGAACTCTTGGATTCGAGTGATGCTTCTGTCTCTGTCTCCCAAGTAGCTGAGACTATAGGTACACAAGCTATCACACCAGGTTTTCAAAGAACTATTACTACTACTTTTTTCTTTCTCCCCCTATTTTCTCGTTTTCTTCCTTTTGCCTCTTTTTGAGACAGGCTCTCAACTTTGTAATAAAGATTGAACTCAAACTAGCAGCAATGCTCCTGCTTCAGCCTCTGTATGCTGGCATTACAGGCATGCACCACCATACTTAATGTCAAAGGATTTCTATGCCCAGTTTGCCTCTACAAAATGGAAAGTATCTATCCTCTATATTATAAAGAGTAACAACATGAAGGGAGGATATAAAACACAAAGAAATACGCACCAAAGCCCAGCTTCCTGCTCAACAAGGGCATATACCAAGAACAGTAACCAAAGGGACGGCTCCATGGCAGTGCCTGGAGACTCAGGAGAGTGGCAGCATGAAATGGTGGCGAAAGCTTTGGAAGAGGAGGCTGGCGGGCATGCTGGCCCCTGCTCTAGCAAGGAGCAGCATTAGTAAAGGCTGTGTTCTCTGTGCACGGCGAGGTGGGCAGCCCACCTATCCCCACTGAGTGACTGTAGAGCATGGGGGGGGGACCGGGGGTCAAGCAAGGCCATGTGGTATGAAGAGTTTTACATGTTCTAGACTCTGCGCTGCTCGAAATGCATCACAGGGATGACCACAACAAAGCAAATAACTAAAATCGGCTGCGTGAACACAGAGCCAGGTATGAATGATGAGTTACCTGAACCACCACCCAAGCCCAGACTGTGGCCCCCATGCTGTCAGGAAGGGCTGCTCGAACCTGAGTAAGACGCTTACCCCTTCTGCCCCCCACTTCTTTATGTGTAAAGTGGGAGAGACAGAAGTCACAAAATTAGAAAAACTAAGACTTGAAGCTTAAAGGAATCCTAGAGATCTTCCAATGCAATCTTTTATTTTACAGCTAAATAAGAGGTTCAAAAGGACTTAAGAGATCTAGGTCCACTTGTTTACTCTTTGAAAATAAATGTTCGTACACATACATGAGGTGACATGGAAATTGATATACACTCAGAAAGGGACTGGGCTCTCAAGGAAATCAGCAGAAACATAAAGACATCAGAACGGTAGCCGGAGGTGCAACTGTCAAAGGCCAGGCCTCAAGATAAAGATGTAAGGACCAGGCCTACATGCTCCTCAAAGGGTAAGCAGTAACTTGCAATTATATATAATTGGTATCACCTGGCCCAGTAAAGTCCAGCGAGGCATCATTCACCCAGGTGAGTGACCAGCATATCTAGACCCATCCTTTCCCCAAAACGCCTTTGTTCTTTCCATGTACCCTTGCTACACGACCCACTTCACTACTGGCTCAATATTAGCTAAGCAGATGTACTTGTAATCTTACTGGTTGAATACAGTTTGATGCACGTTGTAGCCACTTCCAGATTTTGCTCTATAAAACATTCTCAGAGAAGTAGCCTTGGTGGCAACCTACTTCCAGGAGCCCTCCTGTCTCTCAGGAGCTATTCCTATTCCCTAGTAAACCTTTCCTACTCTTCACTTCCTTTGGAAGTCATTCGATTTCAGGGGACATGAACTCGGTGTACTTGACGTCTAGCAGGTTGGGAGTTGCATTTCTCCTGGGTCACCCTCATTCCCAGAGTGGCCCCTACCACAGCCTTCCTGTTAAGGAGCAACTTAATTTAGTGGGAAAGAGCTTAGGAGTTGGCCAGAGCTGTGTCTGCCTTGTAACTTTAGACAAGTTATTTAGTTTGACTTTTGTTTTTTTTTTTACACCTTCATTTTATTGGTTGTACAGATTAATAATGAGTTTCACTTTGGCAAATTTGTACATGCACACAGCATACTTTATGAGCTTTAATTTTCTTACTAGGGCTGGGGATTTAGCTCAGCGGCCTAAGCGCCTGCCTGGCAAGTGTGAGGTTGTGAGTTCAATCCCCGGTGCCACAAAAAAAAAAAAAAAGTAATTTTCTTACTGTGAAGTAAGTCTCTTTATAAAGACCATGCTGTTGAGAGAGATTTAACTGTGAGTGCCTCATGACTGAGCCAGCTTTCTAAGAACACACTAAAGGTATGTGCCACTCAAGAGATACGCCTCTTTTCAATCCTAATGCAAGTCAAGTCCCTAAAACCTAGTTCACAGGAAAGAGGATACAACAGCTGACAGCAGTGCGCTTGATGTCACTTCTTCCTAGTGACCTGAGATGTACCAGAGCGAATTACAATATAGTAGGTCAATGAGGAGACTTTTATTTCTCAGATACAGATGTATAAATTTATTAAATATTCCAGAATGAGCCCAGAATGGTTCTCAATCTAGCAAAGAGTTGTGGTCAAAGCAGGCCAAAGATGCTAGGTTTCACTTCCTTACCTCTGTCCATCTGATGACTTTTCCATTTGCTTTATACTCTGAGCCATGGAATATCTTCACATTTGTGATAGACTCCATGGACTTCCCATCTATAGGACTTACAACACTGAAACAGAGAAAGAAAATGACGGGTTTTCTCAAGTCTTATTAATTACACTAGGTGCCTCATTGGCCATACCTCACCATAGCAGGAAGCCACTGCACAAAAACGAACAGAGGTCTAATGGGAAGGACCTATGCACTAAAATAAATCAGAGAACACACACACACACACACACACACACACACACACACACACACATAACACACACACACACACACGGAGACATTTCTCCAGGAGCTGGCTTTTTTTTTTTCCTCCAAAAAAAAGCTGGCCTTCTAGCACAACTCCTGATCCTCCTGCCTCAGCCTCAGATTACAAGCATGTGTCACCAGGCTGGGCTCAGGAGCTGGCTCTCCTCATAAAAAAAAATACAATCAAAACTGCTCTTCCAGCATTCCTTCTTTCTGTGAATGCATGGTCACTCAGCCAGTCTTCTCCATTCTGCTTCTGCCTAACACTCACTTTGTAATATTCATCATATGTTTGCAATCTGCCTTACAAATGAACTCCTGAAGGCCAGGGAGCACAATACAATCACTTCTGTGTGCTGTATTTCCATTACTGATCCAATGTTTGGAACCTAGGAGTTCAATGAATGTTTAAGAATTACTTGACCAAGTGTATTAATTACAACAGTGCTGGTGTAAACTGATAAACCAGTATGTATGTATTTATCATCACAAATTCCCTTCAGTGCTATGTTATCACTCCTGGATTCCAAGCAAATTATGTGGTAAGGATGCAAAATGATTAATACAAAGGTTCTAGACTCTTCCTAACAACTTTTGACCATGTTTGGTCTTAATTCTTTGTATATTAATTAAGTCAAATTAAACATCAGGCATTCACTTCATTCATTCAAAATTACTTGACCAACATAAGTTAAAAGTTCTCATTCATCAGGCAACAATGTAAAAAAACAAAAACCAAAAAAAGGCACTCCAGGGGCTGGGGTATAGCTCAGTGTAGAACACATGTTTAGCATGATCTTGGCCCATGTTCAATCCCCTGCACCCCGCAAGACCCCCACAAAGGCACCCTTAAATTGACTAGCATACTTAGAGGCAAAACAGACACTCAGGGACAAGCCGGCAACATTGTATCTATAAAGTACAAAGTGAACTTGGGAGGGCCAGCAAGTTCCCTGGCTGTTTTGTCTGTTTTCTAAGCACTTGCCACAGGTAGCTGCTGTAGGGAGGGGCACTCTGTTGTTATCAGTTACTAACACCTTTTGGCACAACATTTTCTGATTAAGCATTTTTTGTTCCTATCAATTACATCCATTTCCAGCTCTGAGAGTTAAACGCGAGTTGATTTTGAAAATGAATTTTCCAATGAAAAACAGGGAGATGAAAGGTTACCTATAAAACAGGCAAACATATTCATTAATTGGAAACTGCTTCTTTTTGGTTGGGGCGATAGTTCCGCGGTAGAGTGTATGCTTAACATGCTCAAGGCCTTGAGTCTGATAGGAAGGAAGAAAGGAAAACAAAACAGGTTCCCTCAAAAAAAGTGTTAATTAAAAAATCTGCATGCTGTGTTCACTTATAAATGCCCTCTTTCGTTATTCCTAATAGTCCCTCGGTGTGCAATAGGCCTTCTTCTCTCGTGGCTTGGTAGCCAAGACCTACTTGTTCTGTCAGATTTAGCTAAAGCACCAGCTATGTCTCTGTTGAGTCTTTCTTAATACTGTCCTGCCACATCTACTGGGTTTCCTGTTGTTTTCCTTTTAAAATCTTTATATCCTACATAGGAGTTTTCTGTCATCATTTTTCATACACTCATTTATTTTTAACTACAAAACTGGATTGGATCACTTGTTGGCAGGAACCTAGAATTCATTTTTACCTTTTCTTTTTTAGTGCTGGGGACTGAACTGAGGGCCTCACAGAGTATGCTGTGCATACACTATCACTTACCTACATCCCTAGCCCCTGGAATCCAATTTTGTATTTCCAGTGTTAGTATGTGTGCTGCCAAAGTGAAGCAGCCTTCCATTTCCAGAACTCTGACATAGCCTGAATGGATGGATGGGAGGAGGGTGTTACGTTTTGTGTCTAAGTGGCCCCCCACAAGCCTCATGGAGTCATGGAGGTCGATGAATCTATCATTTGTGATTGGTTCATTGCCTAGCACTGGGTTTAGCGATGGGTTTAGTGCTGGGATGATCACTGTGAGTGCTGCACCCATCCAGGGGTGGAGCCTGCATGCTATATAAGGGAGGGAAGAAGATGTGTTTGCTCTCTCTCTCTTTTGCCCTATTCGCTCTTGCTGCTTGCAGGCTGTTATGAAAGGCTGCCCCCTCAGCCATGCCACCCTGCCTTGGAGCCAGCTGGGTATGGACTGAAACCTCCAAACTGTAAGAAATAAACCTCTCCTTTCTTCACTTTGGGCATCAGGCATTTTGTTTCAGTGACGAGAAAAAGTAACCAAGACAGAATTTGGTACCACAGGAGTGGGGTCTTTGTTGTAACTGTACCTGACCATGTGGTTCAAGGGTCTTTGGGAATGGCTTGTGGGAAGAGCTTGGAAAGGTTCGGAGAGTAGAACTGGACTGGCTTAGGCTGTTCTGCATGGGAGATTCTGGTCAGAGCTCAGGAGACCAGAAGGCTGATAGAAAGCCTGCCAGTAAAGACCAGGCTCAGGAGGTTTCTGCTGGAAAGAAGCACTGCATTGGTTGCTTGACTCCACAAGATGTGTGTTATGGCTTGGCAGAAAGTTTGTCTGCATTCTGCTTGTGTCCAGAGACTTTGCCTGAGACTGAGATTAAGAGCAGTGGCCTGATTAATCTGGCAAAAGAATTTCAAGGCAGTCAAATATTGAGGCAGTGGCATGGCTATTATTGGTGGCTTTCAGCCAGATTTATGTTGTGAATCAAGAGTAAAGAGCCCAGCATGGTGATTTAAAAGTTGTGCGTTTGGCGGGAAAGCTGTGGACTGTAAAGACAGCTGAAACCCTGATTGCTGAGAAGGAACAGAGAAATAAAAAAGATGGCCTGGGGGCATCCCAGGAAGCAGCTGGTCTCCACCCTTTGCAGTCTCAGAGTGAAAGTGAAAGAGTTTGCTCAGAGGAGAAAGCTGCAGAGCCCCATGCTCCAGAATGGCAGCAGAGGCCACACCAGGTTCCAAAATGGCAGTGCCCACACCAGGTTCCTCACAGTGCCCACACCAGGTTCCAGAATGGTGGCGGCACAGAGAATCTGTTCCTCAAAATCAGGTTTAGAGTGCTCAGCAATCCAGGCATTCAACCCCTACAGCCAAGAAAGAGGAAAGCCTGGCTACTTCTCCAGCTGCTGGCAGCAGACCTTGGCAGCATCCACATGGCACTGGTTTTAGGTGCATGGAGAATACACGAGTTCCAAGGTGAAAAAGGCTTCCACCCCAGTTTCAGAAGATTTGGGAGGCCAGACAGTGTGCTCCTGAGAGGGCAGTGTTGAAGCTGTGAGTGTGAAGCCAAAGGTAAGGTGGAGAATCCAGAAGTTTGGAAAAGCCAGAAGCATGGATCATCGAAGGAAAGCTGCAAGAATTGAGCAGAGGGGGCCTGAGAGAGAAGCTGTGGGAACTAAAACCCCTTAAAGTGCCATGGGGGTGGAGCCACACAAGCTCTTTGGAGCTCACAATTTGCCACAGATTGCTTCAGATGCTGCACATACAGGTACAGGACTTAACATCTGCCCTGCTGGATTTTGGACTTCCTTTGGTCCCAATCCTTTGTATCCCGTTTATACCCTTTGGAATGGTAATGTTTATCTTGTGCCATTGTATGCTGGAAATGTTTAACTTTGTTTTCATTTGTACAGGGGCTTGCAGCTAAGAGTTTGCCTTAGATCTCGGAGGAGACTTGAGACTTGGACTTTTCAGCAATGCTGAAACTATTAAGACTTTGGCAACTCTTAGAGATGGACTAAATGTCTTTTGTATAAAGTATGTACATGAGTCTTTGGGGGGGCCGGGGTGGAATGTTATGTTTTGTGTCTAGGTGCCCCCTCCCCCCGCAAGCCTCATGCAGTCATGGAGGCTGATGAATCTATCATTTGTGATTGGTTCACTGCCTAGCAATGGCTTTAGCACTGGGATTAGTGCTGGGATTATCGGTGTGTGTGCTGCACCCATTGAGGGGTGGTGGGAAGAAGGTGTGTTTGCTCTCTCTCTCTTTTGCCCTGTTCACTCTTGCTGCTTGCAGGCTGCCATGAATGTCTGCCCCCTCAGCCATGCCATCCTGCCTTGGAGCCAGCTGGGTATGGACTGAAACCTCCATACTGTAAGAAATAAACTTCTGCTTTCTTCACTTTGGGCATCAGGCATTTTGTCTCAGCAACGAGAAAAAGTAACCAAGACAGATGGATAAATGAATGCATGGAGTGTAAGAACGGTTAATAAATGAAGTATGGTATATTTATTTAATCAATTTATTTAAACATCTACTAGATGCCAAATAAGTGTTTTAGGTGCTGGTGATGTAGCAATAAACAAAACAGGTAAAAAATCCCTGCCCTCATGGAGTTAACATTCCAGGGGCAATGTAGTAAAATAAATGAAACTATGTTGTCGGAGCTAGGTATGGTGGTGTATACCTGTAATCCTAGCACTTGGAAGGCTAAGGCAGGATGCTCACAGTGAGTGTGAGGCACCCTGGGCTACATGATGAGTTCAAGGCCAGCCTGAACTACATAGCAAGACTCTCAAAACACACAAAGCAAACTGAAACTAAACAACAAAAAAAGGACTAAAAACCAAACAAACATACATATCCTACAAATATATATATATATATATATATACAGAGTTCACCAAAAAACTGTATACATGCTTCAGGAAAAGGGTAATAGTACAACGTTCTCCCAACATATGGTGTCACCCTGATACAGGGGATCCTAAAGGATGTCATATTGTAAAAAACCCACTACACTGCCGGGCCCTTAGAGAAAAAGTAGAAAATGCATCTGCAGCAATCTTGATGACCAAGGCTACCCAAGCAGCCATTTGCCGTACTAATAAATGTCTGGAAGCTCATGACCACCACTTTGAGCACCTCTTGTAATTGTAGAGGCCAAAAGTGACATCTCACAATGTCTCAATAAATTTAGTATTAAAATATTTATACAAGTTTTTCTTTTCATGAAGTGTGTATACATTCTGTGTGTGTGTGTGTGTGTGTGTGTGTGTGTGTGTGTGTATTATATATTTACATTCAGAGAGTTACAGTGCTATTGAGAAATCTAACGCAGGTCAGGAGGATAGAAAATATCAGGAGTAGGAGAGAGAAATGTGTATGACAGGGTTAAGCCACAGATGAGTTGATCAGGAAAGGCCTTACTGAGAAAGTGACATTGTGAAAAGATCTGAAGGGGGAGGGAGTGGTTTTTGTGGCTATCTTGGGAAAGAAGGTCAGCTAAGAAGGATGACTGTGTCCAAGTATAAATGCCAGTGTTACTTCTGAGAGGTAACAGAATGGAAAGAGGGATGCACAAGCTGTATAGGACCTTACAGGTCATAAATGACTTTGGCTTTTTCCCTGAATGACACTGGAAGCCACTGGGGAGGGAGCAATGACATTACTCTGGCTGTTGTAATTGGATACAGTTTGGGTTGGGAGGTGAGAGAAGGCTAAAACTAGAAACAAGGTAATAATTAAGAGCATAATGCAATGATCTGGATCAAACGAGAGGGTGGTAGCAGCAGAGGTGGTGAGAAGTAGCATGATTCTGGATATATTTTGAAGTACAGAGAACAGAATTTGCTCTTGGATTGGGTGTGGGGTATGAAAGAAAAAAGAATGTAAAAAAGACACCAAAGTTTGTACTTAAGCCATCAGAACAGAACTGCCATACAGTGTACTGGGAAAGAGTACATGATCTGAAGCACAAGGAGGTGATTTTAAATCCAATCCTGCCATATCCTCGCTTTATGGACCTGGTAAGTTATTTAGTCTTTTGGTCCTTGTTTAATTATCTATACAATGAAATGATATTAGAAAAAAGGATAGGTATTTCTTTTTTGTTGTTGTTTTGTTTTGTTTTGTTTTGTTTTCTGAGATAGGGTCTTGCCACATAGTTGATGGCTGGCTTCAAACTCGCAGTGATCTCCTATCTCAGTCTCCCAAGTGCTGGGATTACAGGCGTGCACCACCATTCCAGGCTATGTATTTCCATTATCTTAGTAACTTCTGAAGGAATGTTTTTGTTTCATTAATCATTCCTTTTATCCTTTCCTCAAAAATACAGAAACAGAAACTCCTTTAGAAATTAAGGCAAGATACCAGAAATTTAGAATTCTATGTTGCATAGTCCTTTTTCTTAGGTGGGCTTTCAGTAACATTGTAAAATACCAGTGTAGACAGCAGACAAAACCTAGAGCGCAGTTATCTGCAGCTATTTTGAAGACATCCAAAGGCATTATGGTAACTATTGTTGATTTCACAATGTTTTGAAGCCCTGTATCACTCACACTGGTTTGTTTTGATGGGTATTATTCTGTTTTATCCTCTTTAAAAAAAAAACAACACAGAGCCTGTCCCCTAAGTGCCACAAGGGTGAAGCTGGCTGCATTTACCCCTTGTTAACGTTCTTGTCGTCGTCCACCCAGTGGATGTGGATGTGCTCCTGGGGGTCCTCTGCATCCGCCTTCCCACAGGTGATGGTGAAGTCCTTCATCTCTCGAAGTGCCTGCCTCAATGAATCCATGTTCTCGGCAGTGATCTGGACCATGACGCCATCTAAGAATCAGCACCAAGATAATACAGATGCGAACAGCACGAAGCCAAGGAAGCGGGTAGATGAAACATAGCACCTGGCATTCAGCAAATCCCCTGGATATTAAATGCAAAATTTTGCTCTGCTCTTCCAAACTGACAGACACAAGGAAATTTTGTTGAGCAACATCTCTTTACTCCTTGAAAAAGTGGTGAGAACAAACACCAAGATGGGCTCTGTTTAAACACTGGCCTGTTGATTTCATTTCAGACACAATTAAAAGTTTCTCCTGAGACCACTCAAAGGAAAAACTTAAAATGGTCACTTCGCTCTTTTGGATTCACAGAGCATTTGTTTCCGTTGCACCTCTTGCACTTACCATGCTCTGATCATTTGCTTGTATCTCTGTCTCAGCTTACTAAGATCATCTGGCATACAGTGCAATGCCCAGGGTATGTCCATTAAATCATCAAATAAACAACAGTAGTAGGCTTAGGAATAAATCCATTTATTGACAGCCAGTGAGACAAAACAATGACAGAGTTTCATTTGGGCCACGCAGCCAACAGATGGCAACTACTTTCTGGCAGCTGGCTACCTCAGTCAAAGGTAAACACTGAAACTGAGGTTAAAGCTGTCACTGCTGAGCGATTACCCTGGTTCTTTGATAACACACTTTGTCTGCTGAGATAATTTCTAAAAAGCCTCAATAAAAATTTTATAAACAGGCAGTAAGCCAAGTGTTCGACTAAAATACACCATGAAATGCAAGACCCAAGAAATTTCCAACTACAGACATAAACATGTAACTTTTAAAGGAACAGCTTTGCATTTGTAAGGATCTGTATCAGTTAACTTCACCATTTTACCAACATGTACAGGGCTTTCTTTAACCACTGTGTAAAGACGCAATTTCAACAGTCATCTACACTGGATCGTATAGGTATTAGTCACTTCAGACCAAATGAGACTGTTCAACTCCTCAGTTTCTCCCTCCCTTCCTTCTTTCCTTCCTTCCTTCCCTCCCTCCTTTTTCTCTTTTCTTTTCTTTTCTTTTCTTTTTTTCTTTCTCTTTCTTTCTCTCTTTCTTTCTTTCTTTCTTTCTTTCTTTCTTTCTTTCTTTCTTTCTTTCTTTCTTTCTCTTGTTTGTTCTTTGGATACAGTGTCTGCCTATGTAGTACAAGCTGGCCTCAAGCTTCTGAGCTCACGTGAACCTCTGGCCTCAGCTTCCCAAGTGTCTGGGACTTCACGGGTGAGTCACCAAGCCCAACTACTTAATGATTTCTTTTAAAAATATTTAAATTGTTATGTATCACAAACACATATCAATGAAGAGAAAAGTGTAAAAAGATTTCAAGGTTTGGCCTTAAAATCATTAGAATAGAACTGTTTTAAAGTGGGAAAGAGCATAGGATATGAAGTACTAGGAGGTGATTTTATTCATTTTATTTATTTTTACATTATAGGAAAAAATTTCATGTGAAAATAATACAAGAATAACATTAGTTAATACATTGTATGTTGTTATATTTAAAGAAGTTGCTCAGGGTACAAGAAATGGGCATAAAAAGTTTCCCAATCAATATTAGCACAAACCTTCCTTTTTAATGAACTAAGAGACACTAACAGGATAACTGACTTGCATTTTTTCCTTTTCCATACTGTACTTTCCCCCTTTCACCCATCTTAGTTCCTTTCTCCTTTTGAAGGTTCTCCCCATTTCACAGTATCTATTGTACATTTTAGACCTTACTCTTTCAATTCCTCACACTAAGGAGACAATACAATGTTTATAGAAGTGAGTTTGATTTATTTCACTTATGAGTATGGTCTAAAGTTGCATCCATTTACCTATAAAAGTCTCAAGCTTATCCTTCTTTATGGCTTAGTAGTACTCCATTGTATAAAACGATGGCTTTTCTAATGCATTCCTCAGTTGACAGGCATTTGGGTTGTTACCAAGATTTAGCTATTACAAACTGTGCTGCTATAAACATGGATGCATATATATCACTGTGGTATGATGTTCTTAATTCTTCTGGGAAAATACCAAGATGGGGAATAGCTAAGTTGAATGGGACCTTGAGTCCTAGTTTTCTGAGGAATCTCCACATTGATTTCCAGAGTAGTTGCACCAGAATACACTCCCACCAACAGTGAAGAAGGGTTCCTTTTCTCCCACAGCCCCTTCAGCATTTGTTATTGGTTGACTTCTTGATAGCAGCCATTCTTCCTGGGGTGAGATAGAATCTGTGTTGTTTTAATTTGCATTTTTTGAATGACCAGTGATGTTGAACATGTTTTCATAGATTTTTTTTTATTTTATTTTTTTGTGGCACTGGGGATTGAACTCATGACCTCACGCTTGCCAGGCAGGTGCTTATGCCACTGAGCTAGATTCCCGGCACCTTGTTTTCATAGATTTATTTGTCATTTCTATATCTTTATCTGAGAAGTATGTATTCATCGCAGTTGCCCACTTTTGGAATAGGTCTTTGAATTTGGGGGATTCTGATGTTTTTCCATTCTTTATATGTTCTATACTGAAATCATTTGTCTGAAGGACAATTGGCTAAAATTTGTTCACACTCTGGGTTGTCTTTTCACTGTTGGTGATTTCTTTTGCTGTGTAAGAACTCTTTAGATGAAATCCAAGTATATGATTCTTTGAAATATTTTCTATGCTTTTGGGTTTTGTTTATGCACCTTTGTCTTCATGATTTCTACATACTTTTTCTTCCAGTAGAGCTAGTGTTCCTGTTGTAATATTTAGATCTTTGATCCATTTTGACTTTATTTTAGTACATGGTGATAGGTGTGGGTCTAGTTTTAGTCTTCGTGATGTGAAGAGCCAGTTTTTCCATCACCATTTATTATTCACTTAGTTAACTAGTAATACTACACTACTAATTTATCTTAGTGTGTTAATTTCTGCTCTGATCTTTATAATTTCCTCCCTCACACAAGCTTTTGGCTTCACCTGCTCTTCTTTTTCTGTAAGTTTGAGGTTCACCATTAAGTTGTTCATATGCGCTTGCTCTGTTTTCCTGATATGGGTATTTACTGCTATAAATTTACCTCTTAGGATTGCTTTGTGTCCCATAAATTCCAGTATGTTGTTTTGTCATTCAATTGTAAAAACTGTCAAATTTCTTCTTTTATTTCATCTATGACCCATTGGTTATTCAGGAGGGTACAATTTAATTTCCATGTGTTTATGAAGTTCTTGTGGTTTCTTTTGCCATGGATTTCCAATTTCATTGCACTATGGTCTGATAATACACTTGGGACAATTTCAATTCCTTTGCAATTAATTATGCACGTTCTATGGGCTAGTGAGTCATCTATTTCAGAGAACGTCCTGTGTGCAGCTGAGACGAATGCATGCTCTGATGTTGTGGGGTGGAACACTCTGTAGACATCTACCAAGTCCATTTGTGAGTGCCACTGCAGACTGTGGGGAGGGAGAACAAGCCCCGCTCTGCTGGAACCAGCACCATGCTTGGGCCACTGCCGCACCGGGATATCCAAAGCCAAGCCTTTCCCTGTGGGCTGCCACTGGCAGGAGGACAGTTAGATCCCAGCTCCTTTCAGCTCGTGGGCTGGCGAACAAGAAGTGCCAATCCCCACGCCTCAAGCGACCATCCGATCCAGAGAAACACAGGCTGTGATGATAGCTATCAAAGTGAAACGCAGTTGGATGCCTGTGGTGCTTTGGTGTTTCACTGACCTTGCAGGTCTAAGGTCAGTGGTCTGATTATCTGTTCAGAAGATAGCAGTACACAGCATGGCATCTAGGGGGGTCTCCTTCTGAAGTTGGTAGCCATTGTTGATTCCCTATAGTCTCAAGTAAGTCCCACATTGTTTATTGTTTTGTTGGGTTGGGTTTTATTCTCTTGTGCTTTATGTTATATCTGGTGGCATGGGCAGCTGTTTCAAAGATAGTAAGATATATATGGTAGCCATTTTGAATTTACTATTGTGTTGTTTTGTAGTCTTTTATTGTATCCATTGTTTTGTTCTTACTGTTTCTATTCTGTTCTGTTTGATTTTTACCATGTGTGAAAGTGTCTGCAGCTATTTTGAAGACAACAAAAGGCATTATGGTAACTATTGTTGATTTTGTAATGTTTAGAAGTTCTGTATCACTTACTCTGGTTTGTTTTATTTTCCTTGGTTTTATCCTCTTTAAAATAAAAAAAATTTAAAAATTTAAAAACTAAGTCCATTTGTTCAAAAGTTTGGTTCAGTTCTAAAATTTCATTGTTGATTTTTTGCTAGTTGATCTGTCTTTCTGTGACAGTGGGGTATTGAGATCTCCCAGTACAACTGTATTAGGGCTTATTTGATTTTTCATGTTTGTTAGTAATTGTTTTATATAGTTGGGTGCACTGGTATTTGTTGCATATGTATTTATGACTTACCTCTTCCTCTTTCATTGTTCCCTTTCGAAAGATGTAGTGACCTTCTTTATCTCTCTTGATCAGTATTGGCTTGAAATTCACTTTGTCTGCAAACAGAATAGCTATCCCTGCTTTTTCTGGTTCCTGTCACATGAAGTATTGTTTTCCATCCTTTGACTTTCAGTCTGTGAATTTCTGTTTGAATTAAATGTTTTTCTTGTATGCAACATATTGGCACACTTTGCTTCTTGATTCATTCTGCCAGTGTGTGTCTTTTGATTGGTGAATTGGGAACATTAACATTGATGGTCATAACTGATACGTATTGATTTATCTTTATCATGTTATTTTCCTGTCATTGGCTCCCCTCCTTTTATTCCTCCCTCTGTTTAACTGTTTGCCTTGCCTGGTGGGTTCCTTCTGTTGGGGTTAATCGTGTTGCAGTCCTTGTTATTACTTCTTGCTATCTCTTTCTAGAATGTTCTTCAAAACATTTTGGAGTGCTGGTTTGATGGTCGTAAATTTCCACAGATGTTCTTTGTTATGGAAGTATCTTATCCCTCCATCATTTTTGAAAGATAGTTTTGTGGGGCACCTCAATCTGGGTTGAATTTTGTTTTCCTTTAGAATCTGAAATACTTCAAGCTCTCCTTGACTTAAGAGTTTGTGTTAAGAAGTCAGCTGTGATTCTGATGGGCTTTCCTTTATAAAGGATTTGTTTTGTTTTCCTAACAGCTTTCAAGATTCTATTCTTGTGGTGAGTTTCTGGAATCTTGACTCTGATATGCCTGGCTGTAGATTTTTTTTTTTTAATCATGGCTAACTGGAATTCTATATGCCTCACTTACCTGTATGTCAAATTCTTTTTCTCTACTAGGGAAGTTCCTGCCATGACATTAGTGAACAGCTTTTTTTTTTTAAATATCATTTGTGGTATTTCCTATTTGTTCATTGACTCCAATCAATCTTAAGTTATTCTTCTTTGTCTCATGTAGCAGCTGCTGGATTGATTTCTCATCATCCCTTGCACTAGCTGGCATCTAGGAGAGGTCTCCTTCTGAGGGTGGTTGCCATTGTTGATTCCCTATAGTCTCAAGTAAGTCCCACATTATTTATTGTTTTGTTGGGTTGTTTTGTTTTGTTGGGCTGGAAATCTTTCTTTTCTTGATTGCTAACTACAAGACTGTCTTCTATAGCTGAGATCCTGTCCTCACATTAGCTTAATCTGTTTCAAACACTTTTAATAGAATTATTATTTGGCCAGCTGTTGCTGTGTGTCTGCAGGTTTCTCATTTTCTTTTCTCTCTTTTTGAAGTTTAATTCCTGGGGTGATGCTTGTAAATTGCCTATGGTGGGTTGATTTATTTCTAGTATTTAGGACCTTTAGGTAATGACTACTTCTCTGAGGTATCTTTCAAGTATAGCTGGTTTTTGGGTTTTGAGTCTGTTGGCAGATTCTACCTCTTCAATTTGTTGGAGATGAGAAGTTGCTACTTGTTTGGCCCAGTCCCTGGTTCTCTGGCACTGTGCCAGTATTTTCTGTGACCCTTAGTCAATCTCAGTTGTGGAATACCAGGAAAAACAGTCATTTAGAAAGATCATTTTACTTTTGGCTACAGTGGTACCAACAGCATCAAACATAGACTAGAGAATAATAAACTGAGGTAACCATTAATTTGCCACTTTTAACCATATGAACTAGATTTGTGGTTATATAATAAAATATAAAACAAATCAGAAAATTATATCCAGTATATGAGTCTGTACTATGTCAATTTACCCTCATGGGTTAAAGTTTAAAATGGGTTAAGAAGAAAATAGAGAAGTGGAAGAAGATGAAGAGATTAGAATTAAGGTTGCAGGATGAAGGGGGATCACACTAACTTTGGAAAACTGGTGTAGAAGACTGAATGGAAAGAGAGAAGGAAGAGATAAAAAGAAAAGCAGAACAGAACTACAACTGCAAAGAGGCTAAAAAGCAAAAACAAGCTCAAACAATGAAGGGAAAAAAAAACAAAACAAACCCACCACCACCACAATAAAAAACATGAGGGAGAGAGAAGAAAAAATAAATAAAAAGGACACTTCCAGGTTTGTTTCTGCTTTCATTGGTAGACACCTGTGGAGACAGAGTTCAGATCCATGCTGATCTATCCCAGCAAGCCAGCAGCAGCTTTTTGGTGGGGTAGCAGATAATCTCAGTGAGCCTGCACTTTCTGGCTGAGACGAGACTCATTCATCCTGCTGCGGTCCAGGCACCTTCCATGGGTCTGAGCCCAGCTGGGTGCCACTAGCTGGAGCTAGCAGCAGCTCTGCAGTCCTGATCTCAGCTGGCCCATCTTCAAGATGGCTCCTGGCCAATCACTCTCTCCCATGGGAGAACTGACTGCTCTGCATTCACCGCCAGCTAGTGCAGTCCTTTACATCCACTGCTCCCCTCAACTGCTGCATCTCTCTGTGGAGGCCTCTGGGGTTGCCAGCCGTTGCTGTGTGTCTGCGGGTTTGAACCACTCCTCTTGTGCAGCGAGCCCCATCTCAGGGAGTAGGCGCTGCCGGATGCCACCTTCAATGTTGAAGTTTCTCTCTTCACTCTCTCTGTGGGCTTGAATTCATGCTTCAGATTCTTCCTGGGTCTAGGAGACCCACTTCCCTCCTTCTTGTCTTCTTCACAATGCTATTTTTTAGTGTCTGGACAGTGACTCTCTGAGAGGTTGTTTCTCTGCTGTTTGCCACTCCATCATGCTAGTCTCTGTCCCCACCCAGCACTATTTATTAAAGAGGCTGTCTTTCTTCCAGTGAACATGTTTGGCCCCTTTGTTAAAGATAAGGTGGCTGAGTTGAGGATTTAGCTCAGTGGTTTAAATGCCTGCCTCACAAGCGTGAGGTCATGAGTTCAATCCTTGGTACCAAAAAGTAAAAAATAAGGTGGCTGAGTGTTTCTAGTTGTGTCCACATCTTCTAATCTGTTCCACTGGTCTTCAGGTCTGTTTTTTTTGTTTTTGTTTTTGTTTTTTTTTGCCAGTACTATGCTGATTTTATCACAATAGCTTAGTAATATAAACTCAAGTCAGGGATTGTGATGCCTCCTGCCTTCCCATTGTTGCCCAGAGTTGCCTTTGCTATTCTAGGTCTCAGATGAATTTTAGGAATGTTTTCTCTTACTAGTAAGGAGGTGATTTAAAATCCAATGTTGCCACATCCTAGCTTTCTAGTAAGTTATACCAGTAAAATATGTTTGTGACACATAACAATTACATTCATTTGGAGGTACTAGTATATAAATGTATTTATTTTACAGTTTATTTAAGTTTACATGTATTGATATTTAACCTGTGTGTGATTTAATTCACTTACCACTGTAGTCTTAAGATTCATTTTCCTAAAAATGACTCAAATTCATCTTTCCTTATGGCTTCCACTGTGTATATATATCACGTTTTCTTTATCCATTTGTCTGTCAATGGGTACATAGGTTTTTAAAAAGAATTCTTTTTTAAGGCAAGGTCTTGTTATATAACCCAGGCTGGCTTCAAACGTGTGATATTCCTCCTTAGACTCACAAAGTGATAGCGTTACAGGTGTGCACCATCACACCTGGAAAATTTCAAAACTCTTGACTATAACACCAAAAATGGCTGGGCATTGTGGCACATATCTGTAATCTCCAGCACTCAGGAAGCTGAGACAGGAGGACTGCTGAAAGTTCTAGGCCAGCCTGAGTTACACAGTTATCTTAAAATAACAAAAAAAATGCTTTAATAAATTGTTGGAGTCAGCGCCATTCATGGACTATAGGGGGAGAGAACAAGGCCTAACCAAGAAGCAATGTGAACTAGTGCCATGCGTGGGCTGCCAGCAGTGTGGGGACAGCCTGACCCTTGCCCCTTCTGGCACGCAGGCTGGTAATCAAGAAGAACCAATCCCCCTGTGCCCTGT
>RJWT010008295.1:0-26500 GCA_004365215.1 Cuniculus paca | reverse complement strand
CTAAGCAAGCACAATATTTGTTTAATGAGATTTTTGTTTGTTAGAAAGGGCAAGTGAGAGAAACAATTCTACCACGATCCTCCTTGTGCTGCCTGCCAGAATGTCCACACCCTGGTTGCTCATTTTCAAAAGATAGGTTTTAGTCACAATTCAGTTCCAACTGACTTAACTGTCCTTTGTCACTTTCTAGTGACACTCCCCAGATTGGTTCTTTCAGAAACTCCTAATCTCCTACAATTTTGCGTTCTATCCATGCTACCTCCCCCATTCTGCTTCCCAATCAGCTTCTTACTCTCTCAACATGTGGGATTATGGTTTCTTGGTGGAAAGAAAGTTGAGTTTTAAACTAGAATGAGTGGATTCAAATCTCAGCTCTTAGTTATGATCTCAGAAAATAAAACTGACCTCTCTAAGCCTTTCCAAATTAAAAAAATAAAATAAAATAAGACTACTATTTAAGTTGTCCTAAACCACCTATGCTCATAAAAAATGAAAAAAATTATACAAGTGTGTATCAGTGTGACTCATTTGTGTATGATATGCATATGTTTTATGATGGGAGTAACAATATTTATTTTTCTAAAATTCATTTTGTTTTTTATGCATCATTTCCAATAATTACCAAAGCTCCTAGATGTGTACATCTAAGTGATCAAGAGCTAGATTATTGTGGAAATAGTCCTTTCCACTATTGTTTACTCCTATTACAACTGATTTGGAAGGTTCTTCTACCGTTTTGTTTTGTTTTGTTTTGTTTTGTTTTTAATCTTCTTCACTCTACTTGGATCCATTTCTCCTATTTCTGTCCTCTAGAATAACACAGATAAATCTAATTCTTTCACCATGGAACAGTCTTTGGAATATTAAAAATAAACACTGCTGTCTCTGGGATTCTCCTCCAATCTAAACAGCCTCAGTATTTGTTTGTTTCTTTACCAATTTTCTCCTCCATCATTATTTGTGGAAATGAGGCTATCACAGCAGTAGCACCTGCCAACTCTGGCCTCTTCCTCCTCAGAAGCCTGCTTCTGTCCCATCCTTCTCCTCTTCTATGCAAACTCTGCTGTCTTCCTCAGCTTCCAGAAAACTATTATCTGTTGCTATGTTGCTATGTTGCTATGTTGCTCCTTAGCTTGGTTTATAATAAATATATATCTTGTAGTTCTTTTGGAACAACCTCTACCTAACCACTTTCCGCACCTGCCACTATCGACCCCATAAAAGGCTATCTATCTCAAATTGCTTGCCAGCTTAGTTTGGTTGACTTTAGCTATTTAACAAACACCATTTCTACCTTTAAAACCTCCTCAAAGGCTTACAAAGAAATCAATTAAAATATGTTGTGAAGTGGAAATAAAAAGCACCATAATATAAAAAGAGAACCGCTTTATTTTTAAAATGTGTGCATGGATAGCATAGCTGTTAGCATCCTTAATCTGGGGTTGTACTGCTCAGGTTAAATCTCACCCACTTCATAGCTGCTTATATCCTCCGTGGCAGGGTAATAATAACCACAGTACATGGTTATTAGGACTATGTCAGTTACTAGTCAATCATATAAAATGCCTAGATCATTATCTGGCACTAGGTAGGTACCATGTGTTTGCTTCATTGGTGACAATGATGATAGGAACGAGGAAAATACAGAAAAAATACCAGAAGAATATGTGACAATATGTCACTATGAGGTAATTTTTATTTTAATTTTCTTTTTCATGCTTGTTTTTTTTTTTTTTGTCCTGCTACTAGTGATTGAACCCAGAGCCTAGCTAGTGTTCCATCACTAACTTACTCAGATTTCTACTCCCTTTTACTGTTTGTTTGTTTATTTTGGTTTTGATACTGAGGATGGAACTCAGGACCTTGCACTTGCAAGGCAGGCACTTATGCCGCTGCACTACGTTCCCGGCCCCATACTCCCTTTTTTTATTTTGAGACAGGGCCTAGCTAAGTTCCCAAGCTGGTCCCAAATTGTGATCCTCTTGCCTTAGCCTTCCAAGTAGCTAGAATTATAAGCATGCCCACTGCTCCTAGTATAATTTTTATTTTATCGATTTGTTTATATATTTATCTTTCCTATAGTTACAATTTAATATTTTAATTTCAAAATAATAAAGCTATTTTTTAAAGCAAGGAGTTGAGAGATACAGATTCCATTCTAACCTTGCCAAAACCTTGATCTGTGTGCTTGAGCAAATCCCTTTTCAGCTGTCCGTGTTTCAGTTTTCTAGCCTGGGAAAGGAAAAGGAAAAGGCATAAATACTGACAACAGTGGTGGTAATCCCACTTAATACTGGAGCCCTTGACACTTCACAAAGTACTCCCTATGCATAGCTCATTGAAAATGCTCACTCCTACTTCCTGTGCAGTCCGTGGACCTGACTTGCTGCAACAGCTGACTAGGTCTGCGAAGTGTAAATACTGACTCTGGCCCTGTCCTCTAGTTAGCAGAAAGCTTTGAACTCACAAGTTTATGAGGGTAGCGCTTGCCTCCTCCAGTATCTGACTTGCTATCTGTAAAATAGTTTCAGTGTGTCAAAGCAGGACTCCTAAGTGACCCTAATTTAAGACTGAGAAGACACAGGAAAGGGTAAAACGAAAGCATTCGTGCTTGTAGAGCCTCTACGGTCTATATCATTACAATGTAAATCTCACTTAGTACTCAGCACAACCTAGGTGGAAAGTTTTATTGTCCATATTTCAGAGGTGATTTCCTCAAACAGGTTCAGTATCATTGCCCACTGCCTCACAGCCACTAACTTCACACCAGGATTTGAATGAAAATCTAAATAAACCCACGCTCAAGGTCCATGCTGCCTCACAGCAGTTTGAGATCCAGTGGGGCTGGGATGGTGATTATTGTTTTAACTTCCCTACAAAACTTCAAGTCCTCTGAAGAGCTGTCTGATAAATGTTACAGAGAACTTGTGTGGTAATTTATTACAAACTAGCCTATAGATGGCAGTATGTTTCAATCATACTGACTCAGACGAGCATGCATTATGAAAACTTTAATACAAAGCTCTCAAATGCACTGAGATAGACAAAGTCCCCAAGCCTACCTGGGAAGTGACTGAGACAGCGATTGAGCAAGGCTATTTCTTCATATTTACAGTACAACAGAGAACAAACACATCTGAACGCTGGCCACCGTTCCATATAATAAATTTTGGCAGTAAAAGCCGCGTGGCCTTTTTTTTCCTCCTTGTTCTCCTTCCCCTCCTCCCCCATGAACACACTCCTGTGCTCTCCCCTCTCCTTTTGATGGATGATAGCCCTGAGGGCATGTGAGAGTGAAGTCAGCATAACATACAATGCTAAAAAGTCTTGAGCCAGTCAACTGGAACTTGCTTCCCACTCCAAAGAAAGTAGCATAAAAACAAGTGAGCAATGAAGCTACGCTTTTGAAATTCAGAAGATTTTATTGTGTTTGGACAACTCCATTAAATTAGAATACTTGGCCTTGAATAAGCAAAATTCTAATTACATGCTAAGTTACATCTCTATTATCTTCATTGTCATCTAAATAGACGCTTACTATGTGCCAGGCAGGGTATATAAAGTATTACTGCACTTGAACTGCACAATAATCTTATGAGGTAGGCAGTTATTATATCCATATTAATTGAGACAGTTTCAAAACAAAGAATTAAAAGGGCTGGGGATGTAGTTCAGCATGAGGATGAAGGTCTTGGATTCCATCCCCAGTACCACTCCTCCAAAAAAAAAAAATCTTATTTAGTAGTAATCCCTGCCTATTTCACTATTTTCCAGAGGCAATCAGAAATTTACTTTGAGAAAGTGCTGGTGTTGGAGTCAGGTCACTGTGTATGGGGGGGAGGTTGTTATTCTGGTGATACTTATTCTATGTTATTCTGTGAGTCTGTGATTATTCTGTGAAAAAAGTTACATAACAACATTCTAAGACTGATCTAAACTTTCAACTCGCTTGCCTCAGCCTCCCAGATGATAGGTGGGCACACCACACTTGGCTAACAACAATCGTTTAGTATATGTGCTGCCAAAGTGAGCACTCAAGAACTGGTTATTCTAATGGTTTTCATAAGAATTCCCAATCTGTTTAAACACTCTTCTATTAAGCAGTTGCTAGGATGAAAATGGACACAGTGATTGGTGTATGCTCAAAAGCAATGACCCCTGTGATCCAGCATGTGAATTTCAGCGGCACAATCACTCACCGTTGGATCACAGACCACACTTGAGTTGCAATTGCGCTGAACCAACTTATGGTGAATATACTTTACTATTACTTGTACTCCAAGCCTCTATGACATGTACAGCTGTTAAAAAGGAGTGAAAAGGGGAAAACTGCCAGAAATGACTATCATTAATTTGTTTCAAACCAAGCATGCAGATGCACACCTCAGGAAGCTGAGGCAGGGGGATCAATGAGATCAAAGCCAGCTTGGGCTACATAGCGAACTCAAGGCCAGCCTGAACTATACAGCAAGACTCTGTTTCAAAAAGAAAAACAAAAAAAAAATGTTTCAGAGGCTACAGTTCCCAAAACTTCCCTCCTCTTAACTTCTCTTTCCAGCAAGTTCCTCTTCCCATAGCTAACGACCGATAAGGAATGAGGAGAGAGCGACAGGTGCCTGGTTGTCTCAAGTGGCTTATTGACATCTCTGAGATTTTTTCAAGCTGGGTACCACCCATTTAAGTGGTTATACCCTTCACAGCAATAAGTTTTGGGTACTTCCTCCCTATTGAGAAGGAGTGGAGTGGGGTGTGGCAGGGAACATGCTGTAAGTCTCTTTGTCTCTCTCTGTCTCTCTGTGTCTCTTAGTCTCTCCGTCTCTCTCTGTCTCTCTGTCTCTCTCTCTCTCTCTCTCCCTCCTTCCCCTTCTCTCTCATCCTCCACATTCACTTCACTTTTGCTACAGCTCAACTGTGTCACATAAGAGGTGACCAATTCCCAGACCTAACAGAAAGTAACTGCATTGTGCAACTGAAAGGCAAATTGGGGAGGATGACTCATGACAGGGAGCTAGAAGAGCCACCCTTGGAAGTTCCCCACCTTCCTACAAATGTCTGCCAGGGAGGCAGGTGGTGACCAAGGAGGCCCAGCCCCAGAGTCAGGTCAGGGTCAGAGCACTCCTCTCCTGTGGTCCTGGGCAAGCTCCTTGAGGACTGGTGCTCCAGATGCCTCCTTTAGCTCAAACTTTCTGAGTGATCTGGAGAAAGTGATGGACTCACATACAGGCAGACCCACTGTGGCTACACTCTGGAGCCTATGACACATGCTGGTTCACAGTTTATTCCTCAGAGATTTAGTCTTGCCTCTCACTATAACCAAGAGCTGGCCTTGATCCTTGAACCTCTTCCCAAGCCCAGCAGAGGTAAAAATCTGATACTGCCTAGGGTGTGACCCCAGTCAGCCTTGTTAATAAACATTCCTTCTTGTTTGCTTCATGGCCACAAAAGAGGGGGGAAGCGAGGTCAGAGGAGAGAGGCAGGGGCCACACCAAGTAGGGTTTCCAGCAGGGAATCTAGAACTTGCTGGAGCTAAGTCAGTCCAGTGTTTTCTAAAGATTGTAATGATTCACTTGCCAATGTAAATGTGCTGAAATGTGTGAGCTGTTCCCTGCCTTTCCCTTGAGCTTCCAAGTAGGTTGGCACTTACTGTTTTTCCCCTTTCACTTCTCTCCTTTTGGAAACATGATGTCAGAGTCTTCCACTTTGGGGTTAGGTTCCCCCTTGTTTCAATGCCCTGGGAAGAGTTGTCATACCAAAGAAACACTGTGTTGAGACTCTTCTTCCGATCTACATAAGTGACCATTTTAAAGGGTTATTCATATTCCTCAAATACTTCCCTTTTTCTGGGTTCAAGTAGGTTAAATTATAAATAAACAAAATGAGGGCCAGGGATCTAGCTCAGCGGTCTAAGCGCCTGCCTGGCAAGCGCAAGGTCGTGAGTTCAACCCCCCGGTGCCGCAAAAAAAAAAAAAAAAGAATTAAAAAATAAATAAATAAAATAAATAAACAAAATGTCATAACATATTACATACTGTGAAATCTGAACTCATTACAAGTCAAGCTCTACATGTTCTTTTTATTATTATTATTTTGTGTGGGGGTGGGGATCAAACTCACGACATGCTTACCAGGCAAGCACTTGAGCCACTGAGCTAAATCCCTGGCCCTAAGCTCTACATATTCTTAGCTTACATGAGGCCATGGATCCAATCTCCAGCACCAAAACAGAAAAAAATGAGTATAAAAACAAGCTCTGGATATGTCCATTTTTATATATCTTAAAAGGTTTATCATTGAAAAATAAGACATTTGTCAATTCTTTTTTTTATTTTAAAGAGAAAAAAAGATAAACAATGAAATCGAGTTTCAAAACAGGTTAGTAGGACAGTTACAATAGTTCTTAATACAATTCCTTTTGTATGTATAACATACATCACACTTTCTTCCTAACAAAATGTAGTCTTGTTTATTTTTAAAAGACATCCTTATATCCTTTTATTCTCAGTTTCTATCTGGTCCTTCTCCCATAATTGAGTGAGATCAACTTTAGTTGAATCCTTTGTTCTATGTTCTGCTTAATCATCATGGATATCCATAGCCATAATATATTTATTAGCAAGGTTACTCAGAAACAGTTGGTTTTGATATCTGGCTAAATATGGATTGTAAATACATTTCCCACTCAAAATTCTCCAGTTACTTCCCACCATCTTTAGAATAGTATCCAACCTTCTTTCCATGACAGAGAACCTCTGTACCCTCTCCTCTTATTTCTTGAACTAGTATTTCCTCCTCCACTATGGCCCCACATCAGTTTGCCAAGTAGTCTCAATTCCTTTGCTCTTGTCAGTAATGCTTCTCTCTTTTTTTATCTGATTGCCTCGGTATCCTCATTTAGGTCTCAGGTCAGATGTCACCACTCCAGAAAGGCCATCCAAGTTTTCCACACCAAGCCGGCAAGAACATTTTCCTGCTGTTTTCATCCTGAATCTCTATCAGTATCTAATTGCTTTTGTTTGCTGTCTTGAACACTGTTTTATGAGTATTCATTCTTTCTCAGGTCTGTTATTCTCTAGGAGTGGAAGGGCTTTAATTTTTGAAGCTTACATCATCATTTCTAGAACAGCACTTGGCACACAATAGGCACTCAGTAAATTCTTGTTGAAAAAATAATCTTGATTCATTTCCACACCTACTTTGAGCTTTTTTACCTATCATGAGGAGTTCTGGTTGCCTAGAGTCTTATTACACACTGGGTAACCTACTCTGAATTAGCAAACATCATCATATCCTCATATGGTTTTTGAAACAGTAAGAAGTTATCTTATGTCATTTAATTCACTTTTGCAAAAGGACGAAAGACCTAAGAGAATGTTGTGTAACACACTCTAATCTTTGGTCAGTTCTTTTTAAAGTTTTCCAGCAAGATAAAACTAATAGCTAAAATACAGTAAATAATGCTTAGTGGGGGATCTGAATAGGAATATTATGTGGCCCCTAATGACTATATATCTTTGAAGTCCCATGATTAACTTTTAAAACTTCAATGAGTATTGTGTTCTAATACATTATATATCCGGGTTTGATTTAATGTAAAACAAATTTTCCCTGAAATTGTTGGAGAAAAAAAAATGTGCCTTCTAAGATGATGTGCCCTGTTTATCCTGGAAAACTGCCCAAGTACATGTGGTCCAAGCTGATAATCATCTAGAAATGATTCTAGAAGAATATTAAAGGAAACACCACCACCCTTGCTGCCCTGCCCACTTGCTGTCATCCGTACTCCAGGAAAGAATAGCTCTGGAACGAGACTATGTAAAGGAGATGTGAGGTTTTAGGAAAGAAAGCTGAAAGTGCTGTCTTTCTCATCAGTCTCTTTTCAGACCTCTACTTTGAATCAGTTCTGCTTTCTGTCCTGTCACATGTTTGGTGAGATAAGAGGTGCAAGTCTTCCTTGGTTCTGAGAGGAGAGACCCCCAAGTGACTACATCCCAGTCTTCTCCAAACCAGAATGAGTTTTATACGCATCTTGGCGTCAGTGCTGATAGCACTCTCTTTTCATTCGGACTGTCTATAGTCACTCTGGGGGATTTCTTCCCCACTCCCCCTCCTTAAAAGCAGAAGCAGGAACCAAAAATCACAGCATGATATAAATCTTCAAGCCCTCCTCAAAGCTGTCAAGGAAAAGGAGTCCCTGTGACTCAGATCATTTGTCCAATTCATCCACTAAGCAGATCGCAGAAGCCTGTGGGTCCAAACTTTGGTGTACACTAATGAGGCTTCTTTTGTCTGATATGCTTCTACAGTCTGGAATCTATAAACATCATTTGCTACTCATAGAGGACTGCAGGGTCAGAACCCAGACTATCATTTTTATATCACAATAATGTATATAAGGAAAAAAGCAACAAGGATGATACGAGTGAATTACATTAACTAAATACCAAAAAGGGAATTCATAGAAGTGTTTTAAAATAAAATTTGATAAATGGAAAGTATTCAGTCAAGGTTGTAGCATAAATTTGAATAATTAGCCCTTTCAATAAGTTGATGCTTAAAGGCATGAAAGAGAAGATCATTATCTCATAAATGTCTCAAAAGCCAGTTTGTTCTGTAGTATTTATGGTAGCCACTGCAGGAGTATAATGGACCAATGGTCCCAGCTGCTGCCCTCTGAAATCTTTCTAATTTGTTGTGAGCCTTGCTTTTTGAGGCTGCTCCCAGACTATGACTAGTAAACTAAGTCAGGCCCATTCCTAGACAATACAGGACTCTTCTGCCAGGCCACATTGGCTCAGGAACTCCCAATCGGCCTTGCTAAAACTTCCTTAGAGATGAAATCTTAAGGCTTTCTTTCTTTGCCTTCCTTCCCTTCTCTGTCCCAGGAATTAATCTTACATAAAGGTCTGATGGACTGACCAGCCTCATCCAGCTCCCACAAGGTTTTCCCCAACAAATCTCTTGTGCTTCCAATTCCATCTTGATATTAGTCCCTCCAGGAACCTGAACTAACACAGTGGTCTGAGTAGGGATATACGTAAGACATAGGAAGAATTAAGCCATCTAATTCACTTAGAATAACTTGGTCCAAGACAAAGAGAAAGTCATGGATGACCATAAGGGAAGTTTAACCTAGGTATAAGAGAAGTTGTGAAAATGACTAGGTCATGTCAGAAGGGTTGTGACAGTGAGGGTAGAGGTGAGAGTAACCAATGTGGGAAGTTATTCATTTGTATATCTGGTGCTATTTTAGTTACAAAATAGCATTTAGGGAATCTGAAGAGATTCCATGGGTTTGGTACACATTGTTAATTCAGCTGATATGTACGTTCTGGTTCTTTCAAAGAAGACTGTATTTTTACTCAACTCTCTCTATATATTTTATTTGACTTGTGGTGTGTGTGGGGCTTGCAGTGTTTAGGCTTGTGATTACAAGGTTTTTGTATGACTGGAAAAAGTAAAACAGAAAGTCAATTATCTGTATCAAACATTAAAATTTTCATGATAAAAATGCATTCATTATGAAATCAGTGATGTACATTTTTATATTCCTTTGGCATCCTCAACTGTGTGAAACTTTGTATCTCCAATAAGATATAGTAGTGTTTGTATAACGGAACTGAAAATTTTGGGCATCTTACTACACATGAAACATTTACCAGTGAAGAAACTGAAGCTTGGAGGAGTTAGATAGTTACATAGGTTTGGCAGGCAGAATTTCCAGGAATGACCTCCACAAGGTGCAAATGTGATGAGACATCACTGACAGTCGTGGTTGTGCTATCTTACATAGCGCAGTTGACATTTGGGGAAAAAAACTGTAGAGATGGATAGATTCTAATCACATATTTGAGGGTTTTCTGTTTGTTTACTTCTTTATGTTGCTTTTGATGGTGGTGGTGGAGGTGGTGGCGCTGCAGATTGAACTCAGGCCCTCTGCACTGAGCTACATCCTCAGACACTTTATTTTTTTTATTTTAAGATACGGTCTCTCTAAGTCACTAAATTGCCCTGTCTAGGCTCAAATTTGTGATCCTCTTGCCTTCGATCCCTAGAGTGATGAGATTATAGGTGTGCACTTCCTCCCCTGGCTATCAGGTAAACTCTCATAGTCTCTTCGTTACTGTCAGAAAACAAAACAGGGAGAAGTCAAAGTGAGAAATGGCAGAAAGAGAAATCAGAGAGTTCGAAAGCACAAGAAGGATTTCCTGGGCCATTGGGGTTCTACAGAGAAGCGATGTGAAGGTGTGAGAACAAAATGAGTATCCTATCAACCTGGTAGCTTTAAAGGGGACCTGAGCTCCAGGGATAATGGCAGCTCCTGCTCATGCTTCCAACTGACCTTGTGAGACTTTAACTAGAGAACCCAGCTGAGCCACACTGTGCACAAACTTTTGACCTACAGAGTGGTGAGATAGCAAATGGGCATTATTTTAAGCAGCTATGCATGAGTTTTCTGATTATAACACTTTTTCACCACAGCACCATTAGTCTTAACCAATGCTAATAGAAATAAACAGCTGTAAACTGAAAGGTCACGGTATTTACTTTTTACCTTAGGTACTCTAATTCTGATTCAACTTTTAAATTTCTTACAATGATTTACTTTAGCTTTTCTTATTTCCTTTGTTTTGAGCCTTGATCTTAAATATTTAAGAAGACAAAGATGTCATTTTATCATGTTGATATTTTATCTGAAAATATTTCAGTCAAATTATTAATAACATAATCCAAGAAGAAACTACCATAAGATAAATTTTGCTAACAGTTTAGGAATATTTGACACCCTACTGGTAATATACTGAAAATACCATGAGTAATATTCTGAAGAATTATTGTTTATTTGTTCATTCTACTTCCTTCTATAACCCTTTCCTTTTAAAATTTCAGATGCAATTCACTTGGTTATGAGAACATATCCAAGTTTTTATATAGTCCTATCATGCCCAGAAAACATGAAATTTGTTCAGATTACAGTATCTGCAATCTGAGACAATCGAATCCTCCCCTGGTAATTTTTAACTTTCTACCAGAGAAGTCCTAAATTAATCTACCACCACTGATAGACAACACTGTAGAATGTAGAACTCAGGAAGTATGGGCAACGACATTTCCTGCCATGTGTACTGAACCAATCTACAGAGAAGGAGAAAGGAATAAATCCAGAGAAAAAGCAGAAACTAAAGTCGGCAGGACATTCCTGAGAGTGTTTGGTCCCTTATTTGAGTTGTTTTAGAGTTCAGTTGCACCCATCCTTCCTATGGCACTACCGTTCAGTCCTTCCTGGTATTCCCTGAACTTCTGTGCATCCCTTTCAAACCAGGTTAGTTCAAGATGAGTTCCAGCCACTCACAGCCAACAGAAACGTGAGTCCAATTACAGAGAAATTCCATTTTGTTTTCCCTTGAAAATAGGATCTGTGGTGGGGAAAATTTCTAGCCAAAAAAACTCATCCAAGTTTTTCCAGGACACTGTTGATTCACTAGGACTTCTTTCTCTTTTTTTTTTTTTTTTTCATGTCAAAAACTAAGGCTTTCATACCCACTGCCACATTCATGGAGTTCTTTTTGTTCACCAGCATACCAAACGTTCCTTCCCAAATGTTTAATAGATGCAAGCACTTTGAAGTTATTAATGCTGTCTTGATTCTAACAGCCCATAATTTGTTAGTGGACATCTTATCTAGTATATCTACTTTTGGCACTAAAGTTAAATGAGTCTACAAGCGTTGCATATTACTTAAGAGATTTGGCAGGTTAATAAAGAAAGAGTAAGAGAAAGAGATCTGTTCTACTGAAAAAGCAATTTTTCTTTTCATATCTATTCATATTCTTAAAGAAAATGCTAAAATTTTAAATCAAATATATACAGATAGGACAAAACCTGTAGCATTCACTTTAAGAAAGATTAATAGTAGCAAGTGAAAATTCATTCTCTTGTATTTTTTTTTAACTTTTCACGAATAGAATCATAATATGTACTTTGGATGATTAAAAAATAGAAGGCATTAATCAGATTGACTTTTGAATCTCTGCTCTTAGGCAAGTTATTTTAAATTCCCCGAACCTTAATCTTTAAACTAAAGATCTAGAGTATTATGGTTGAGAATATAAATTGGTAAACAACTGCTGATTTGCGTATTTGGCCTCACCACGAACTCACTCTGACCTTACATAAGTTGCTTGATGATTCTGCACCTCAATTTTTGATGCATCCTAAGATAGGGAGACAGACAGATATACATGCCTAGTGTAGGTCACGTATGAACCTACGCTAAGCATGTATGAGAACATTCAAGCTACATTTTTCATAACAGCAAAAAAAAAATAATAAAAAAGAAACAGTATAAGTAGAATAATTTTAGCAAAATCACATAATGGAATATTATTTTGTGAGAGTAATGAATAAACCACAGTTAAACATGTCAATCATGGTGATTAATCTTAAATTATCAATAAATTCTGGAAAAATTCATATTCTCAGAGTTTATTTATATCAGCTTCTAAAACAAGTACAATTAAACCATAGGTTATCCAGGAGTGTATCATAATAGATGGTAAAAGTAAGGAAACAAGGTAATGATTTCTATAAAATTCAGGATTGTGATTATTTCTAGAAGTAGAAAAAGGACAAGACTGGGGAGTGCACAGGGGAGCATCTAAGTACTGATAAAAATGTATTTCTTAAATTGAAATTATACATATATATATATGGTGTTTACTTGCTGATTTTCCCATAAACTGTACACATATATTTTATGTTAGAAAATATATATAATATATATAATTTCAAAACAAAATTAATAATTATAGTAACAGAGGAAATGAAGTAAAATTTTACATGTTTAGCAATACTATCTAGCATATACTAAACTCTACACTGAAGATTTGTATCAGGCACTCAGTGGATATCCATACTGATGAATATGAGGCGGAGGTTGCCTGATATCAGAATTAAGCACAGCCTTTAAGGAAAAGAGTGATCAATTTGTAACTACATTTGCCCAGAAAAAACAATAGGCAGGATCAAATAACCTACTTCAAACCACCCCAACTAGGACCTATTCATAAAATTGCAGAAGTTGTAAAATTTCTTGGCACAATTCATTCAATTATTTACTTAAAGCTAAAGAAGCTAAAGTTCAGGAAAGTCAGCTGAGTTCATGGTAGACTCAGCACTAGAATACAAGTCAGAAAGGAAGATTCAGAAAAGTATGCTGTAATTGGTGCTCTCCAGACAGAACAGAGGGGAGGACTGGAGAGAGAGGTAAGCAAAGATGAGACCAGGCACAGGAGATCCAGAAGTCAGATCTTGCAACTCAGAATTATGCTCTTTTGCCTCCCTTTAAAGGACCATAGCAGCCGCAATATGATGTCACTTTCCTAACACTGGAGGTTGACCACTTTCCCTAGAATTGGAGGCTAAAACTTCAGAATAAATTCTTTTGGGGTCAAATTCCTGGGAAGAATACAGACCCAGGTAATACTGAATAGCAGATGACAATCCCACTCTCACCTACATTAATAAATCTGATAGACATACATTATTTGTCCTTCTTAATTACCCTGACCTTGAATCTTGTTAATCACCAGCCAATCACCAACCTAAGGTTGAGTTTGTTTATTTATTTATTTATTTATTTATTTATTTATTTATTTTTGCAGCACTGGGGATTGAACTCATGACCTTGCGCTTGCCAGGCAGGCAGTTAGGCCACTGAGCTAGATTCCCAGCCCTAAGGTTGAGTTTATAATTATTCCTTCCATAAATGCTCATAGGAAACCTGCTAGGGATAAAAGATCCCTACTAGGCACTTTTAACTGGATGAAAACTATTTTTAAAAGCTCCATTTACCCTGCCCAGAGATTTATTCAAAAGAAAAATGAACCAACCATAAGCAACTCTGTACAAACTAATCCCCACAACCTTTATGCCACACCAACAATTGAATGAAAACTTATAAAGAACCTTTGCTTACTTCAGGCCTTATCAGCTGGAGCCAGCTGATAGGGAACGTGGGTCTTATGGCTGAACTCTTGAACCAGGAAAGGATCAGTCCAAAGTTTCTGTCAGGTCACATGACCTACAAAAGTATTTCCATTCCTTGGCTTATCTTTATGACTAATGAATAATTGCCTCTTATTTGCTCTATATGCTTGGAAATTGTGGTTAAATTGCTAAAGTTATCACAAGCAAGAGGTTTCCTTCTGAGAAACAGGAAAAGTAATTTCCTAAGTAAAAGGTTTAATTAAAGGAAGAGAAATTTAGGTTACTAAACTTTTATTTTTTTGACATAAAGTCTTGCTATGTCTTCCGGATTAGTCTTGAACTCACTAAACTGTCCACGCTGGTCTTGAACTCCTGGCAATCCTCCTGTCTCAGCCTCCTTCCCCAGTGTTGAGATTACAAGCATGCACCATAATTTGAAAAGCCTGGCTTTTCAAAAAACATTTTTGACCTAATGTTCAGTAGTTTGGGACCCTCTATATACATATATTTTTTTAATTGTCTTTTAGAGACAGGGTCTCAGGCTGACCTTGAGCTCACTTTGTAGCCCAGGCTGGTCTCAAACTTGCAATGATCCTCCTGCCTCAGCCTCCCAAGTGCTGGGATTACAGGCATGTACCACCACGCCTGGCTTTTGGGACCCTCTTTAACAAGTACAGAGACTTCTGTTTTAAAAAAAAAACCTAGACTTTTCTAGTTTTATATTCTAATTTGTCACCACTTCAGATTTTGTAGTAGCCCATAGCAGGAAAGTATGACCTCATCACTTATATACTCACTGCCATTCACCAATTGAGTGAGTTTAATTGGAAATGTCTAATTAAATATAACACATTTATGAATTTCTAAATTGTAAATCTGTTCAGATTTTTTTGTTTGTACATGAAATTTTGAGTTGTAATAGGTGTATAATGGATGAATTTTCTAAAAGAGTAATTCAGTATAGAAACCAAGTTTAAGACTTCCTGTTTAAGATGGGGGAGAATAGGCTTGAGGGCCTCAGTTAGGACTACATTTATGCTTTGCTCTATAGCTTGACTAGCTGCTAATTGAAGAAAGTATCACGGCAAAAGAAAGTCAGTAAGTGTTAAATTAGCAAGTAAAGTGCATAGATAAATGTTCAAACAATTAGAGTAAAACTCCCTCCTCAAATTGTTTGTCAGAAACCCTGAGTCGAGTACAGCACCAACTATACCTGAAGGAAACAGTCAACAGATAAAGCACCATTCTCCTCAGCCCACTGGAAGAGCCAGTGACATTCAAAATGTAGCATCAGAATAAAGCAAAACTATTTTTCACAGTTTAATCCCATATTAAAGAAGACAGGATTAGAAAGAGATAGAAGACAGACACAAATAAATAACAGGAAATACACCTATTAAAGTCATGGCAATTTTTGCTATCTCTTAAATTATTCCAGTCAAAGAAAACAATTGCAAAGAAAATATATCATAGTCAGAAAAGCCAAGGTTCTGCTTGTGGGGTGGGGGAGGGTCAGTTAGATTCTTTGCTTGTTTTACTTACCCTTCCCATCAATGGTTGTTTTGTTTCTTAGCCTTTGATCCAGCAAAAGATTGAAGCTCTTTATCTGCAGCGTGGAATGCCTAACCAAATGGCACCCATTCCTGCTCTGTCATTCTAATTTCACATGGTTTTCCTAAGGAAGCTCACGAAGAAAATAAGTGACAGTTAACAAATGCATCATATAGACATTCCTTTTTCTACCTGAAGACCAGATCATGGAAGGAATCTCTATGACCACCCTCTGGAAGAACCAGTAAATGGCATGTATAGTCACGATGTTGGGTAGGAGAAGTCAGGAGAGAAGAAAACAGCTTTAGATCATGCTCCCAAGGCCCTGATGTGCAAGGAACAATCATCTAAGGCACACAAATTCTCAATGTAATCTCCAGTATAAGAATTTGGGGTGTGAGAAAGGAAGTCAAGCGTGGAATTTGAAAGCTAGAATTGCAAGGTAAGAGATCTGAGAGCTTCAAGTGGGTAGGGCTTCCAGCATTTCAGAAGAGTCTGTTTTGTTTGTTTTTGGTCTAGACTGAGAATGCGAAGACTTAGGAAATATGACTTTGGCTAGAAGACACCCTGGGGTTGTTTTCTTTCTCCGCTTAGAGCCCTAACTAATAATGTGCATGCCAGTCTCTGCACTCAGAGCTGACTAATGCCGACAAATGTTGCCCCACTTTCTCTCCACACCCAATCAGCAATCAAGGGACACCCATTTCCTTAGCACCTTCTCCACATCCCCCACATCTCTGATTTTCTTTAGTGTGTCTGATGTTTCTCATGTAGATTAGAGCAACCATCTTTTAACTGAGCCTGCAGCCAGCTTCTGATCCCCACTAGGTATTGCCGTCCAAAGAGCAAGTCTAACCACAGGTCTTCTTTGTTTAAATTTTTTCAGTGGCTTCTGCTCACCTTCAGGTTGAAATGCAGACTATTCAAGTACAAGTTCTGATAAAACTTTTACTTTCGTCTGAATCCTGTCTTCACTACTCAACAATTTGGGAAAGTTGCTTAACCTCTTTTATCCCCAAATTCTTCGTATATTAGATGAGATGGAAATAGCCTTCATAACTTTGGTTAAGATTCAATAATGAGATATCACTTTTAAACAACTAGCACTGTGCCTAGTTTTTGATAACTTTTGGTTACTATTACTATTATTATTTTGCCAAGTTATTATTATTAGTCACAGGAGAGCACCAAAATTTAGTCTCTTTCCCCTCTCCAGTTGTCTGTCTTACCACTGGCCCTCCAACAATGTCTACTCTTGTATTATGAAGTACACACTTGTGTCAGCCCCTCATGCCAAGGGATTTACACACATTGTGCAATCTTTAACAGCCCTGCAAGATTAGTACTCTTATCCTTCTTTTATAGATAAGGAAACTGAGACTCAAAAAGTAAAGCAACTTGGCCAGCAAAACAACTTTCTAGCTTGGTTAACTAGAAAACTGTAGAGCTCATAGTTGAAATCAAAACCTATTGTACTCCAAATCTGCTTTTTATAAGTACACTATCCTACCTTAATGCAACCTGATGTCCAAAACAATTGCCACAGCAGTATTCCTGGTCATACACTGTTTTCAGAACCTTTGTGTTTCTCCATTCACGAGTGGAAACTAAGCCACTCCTGAATCTGGACAGCACCTTATAACCATCTCAACTAATTAAATCCAGCACAAGACTATGGTTTCCAAAATTAGATCACCAAAGGCAATGCAACTTCTGTCTGATTCACTCTTTTGGAACACGTACCTTTTGAGACCTAAACTACCATGTAAAAAGTTCTGCTACCAGAAGCTGCCATGCTTGAGAGATCATGTAAAGAGACCACATGAAAATAGGCAGGCACGAAGAGGCCCAAGTGTTTACCATTCTTCCGGCAGTGCCAGAAGACACTGCATGGAATACAGCAAAGCTGTCTCAGCCCGGCCCTGCACCAATGGCCAATTTATGAACTGAGTAAACAATCCTGGTTCTTTAAAATACTAAACTCTGGAGTATTGGGTATACAGTAATGCAAAACCCATAAAAACCTTCAATACTAATTAATCACTTTCATTTCCCCTGATGATATCCCCTCTGTTGTCTTCACTTGTATAGCTGCTTCTACCTATAAGTTAGCATCAATCTGCAATACCCCAGATAGTGTACATATATCTTCATTTCAGGAGCTATTCTATTTTAAAGAGTCATTTTAAACCTTGTAGTTTTAATTACCTTTCCTCAAGTATGCTCGTAGGTGGTTAAGGACTCAAACTTCAAATCAAAATATATATTCACTTTCTTGATTTTTTTTCTTTTTCATTTTCACTCCTTCCCTGGCACTTAATCTCTCTACACCTCTTTTTCCTCCAAAAAGAGTAACAATAAAACCTCCATTTTTGCAGTAGCATTTCCTTTATACTTCTTGTTGGGAGTTCTTGGTATTTAATAAGAGTTTAATACATGTCACTCTATATATTAGAATAACAATTAAATTATGTCACAAATACCTATTTCTGTTTCCTCCTATGAACCCTGAGAACAATGCATTCCCAATGCCTCAGACCTGCAATGTGGAAAATACATAATAAATAAATGAACAAATGAAAAGATGCAAAGGCAGTTATAAACCAGTCTCCCTTCAATGTTTTGTATTGAGAACATAGGACTGATTCGATTTAAAGGTCTCCAAGCCTGTGAAAGCAACCTTAGTGCTGAAGGTATGTTTTTCACCAAATCACCCATTCTTCTCTTTTCCTAGTGGTGCTACCAGACTGTGAACATTCTTCATGAGACCCGTTCATCCCAAAGTCATGCAGGGAGCCTCTTCACTTAGGCAGTTGAATCCTTTTGCTCCTGACAATCAAACCAGATGTAAGGACTTTAAAGAAAGTCAGAGTCAAAAGCTCATATGGCCTCTGTCTATAAATTCCCTTTCCATTTCTAACCAGTTTATAGTATGACATCTAGATGCCTGACCTTGCCAAGCAAAATCTAGTTAATCTTTATAATGTCATTCCCCTTTATGGCTGACTCCATGATATGGCAATACTCTGCAAGGGACTCTGTTCTTCCCTGACAAGCAGGTTTGTGCTGCACAAGGAAAATGATTTGCCTATTGCCTCATCCATATTTTCCCCAGTGATTCCTGCTCAATGGGAAAAAGAGAGATATTCCTAAACAACAGTGACAACTTGATTAATCAGATTAGAAGAAATTCTACAGCCAATTTTTATTTTACCATAGAATTTACTTATATGCACATTTAAATATCAAATTCTCATGATAACTGCTATAATCTATGAATGCACCTGCTCAATTGCAATAAATATCACTGGAATACATGCTATTCCAGTATATAAATGTTATTACAGTATATCTTGTTTTCAGTACACACAATGAATTTTCAGGCACCAATGAATCCTCCAGAATGCCCTCTTGCCTCACCTTAAATAGAAAAGGCTAGAATATTTTTAAATGAGAAACTGGTTATCTATAGTCATAAATTGTTTTAAAAGAAAATGTGGAGTTTTCTTATTGTTGTTATTACTATAGGTTCTGTGATTGTTATAACCATAATCATTTCTACATTCTTTTTCAAAAGGAGCTGTTTGAGGCATGCAGAATACTGAGGTTTGGAAAAATTTCTGAGCTATGGCCACATGTCTTCTAATTGGGCAACAACTCTCGAAAGATATGGGCCTTTTGCTGTTGACTCACCAGTGGGTAGCAGCTTGGAAGCTTGATGTCAGCAGGCAAGAATGTCAGGCACTTCTCACTGGCAACCATCCTCCTGCCTTACTCAACCCCTAGCTATAGTCTAGAGGTAAGCAAAACTACTTGGGTTTACCCTCTAACTAGCCTCTGCCTAGCCTTTTCTCTTCCATGGTTATCATTCTCCAGCAAAGAAAATCCAGACCTCAGCAAGTCAAGAATAAACTCTTCCAGCTATATGTCTCTAGGGATAACAGAAACATACATCATCAGATTATATCTGAGGATATAATTGCTCAGTTGTAGTTGTGATATAAGAAAGATAGGTATGATTTTTCTCAGTGCATCGCTCCAAAACATACACACATACACACACTCATATATATACAATCATCCCTAGAAGGAAAACACTAGAACACTAGAATGCAGAAAGTACTGTGATCTGTTAATAGGCAGGAGTCATATTCTACATTCTCAATGGATTATGTGATGTCTGCACTCCTGGTTATTTGATCTACCCCAATACCTCCACATTTCTGATTCTTGCAATAGAAACTTCATGTGAGTGTTAGGACAGTCTCTGAGGTCTTTTATGAACCCATAAACTTAGACAGCTAAGAGCTTTCAGAGAGGGTTGGGTTTTCTGAGGTTCATGAGGCATGGCAGAGTTGTTTGCCACATTCTAGGCCTAAATCTGTGAGTGCTTCCTTTTGTACACTACCTAGTTTCACATCTCCTATCCAAATCTTTGCATCCTCCCCTCATTTAGTAAAAAAGAGAGTACTTACTCTAAGGTAATTTAAATGTCATACTTGGAGCACCTTTTACATGGTTCTTGTGGTTTTAGGCAACTGAAAGCAATAAGTAGATAAGAGATAGCATATCCAGGTAATGACTATGGCCAAGGTCAAGCAAACAATTACACAACATTAAACCAAGGTGGAATTGATAATTCACATAAACTAAATCTTCCCTAATTCAACTTACCAAAGTGCAAGGATGAGCTTACGAGTTTGAGGATCCCCTAGTACACTAAGGATTTGAGAGAAAATTTTTCAATCATGTTTTAATTCCATTTCTTTATTTTGATGAATGGCACCAACCTTAATTCCCCATTCTGTTTGAATGTACTCCAGGTTTCTCCAGGTTGATTACTGTAGTGAGCTAAGTGTTGTCTGCCCCGCCTCCAAGAAAAAGACATGTACACATCTTAGTTCCCAGAACCTGTGACTATAACTTTCTTAAGAAGAAAGTTAAGGACCTGAAGATGAGATTATCTGGATGATCAGATGGGCAATAAATCCAATAACAGTTGTCCTTCTAAGAAACAAACAGAAGAGAGACTATGGGAGAAAAGAAGGCTAATGAAGATGGACGCAGAGATTGCCATGAAACAGCCACAGACCAAGAGTTGGAAGAGGTGAACCAATTCTCTGCTGGATTTTCTGTGGGAATAAAGCCCTGCCAACATTTCGCCTCTTGACTTCTGTCTTCAGAACCATATACAGATTTTTGTTGCTTTTGCTGCTTTAAAACCATTAAGTTCATAGTAATTGGTTATGATAAAGGAAACTAATAAAGTTTTATAATAAAGGAAACTAATAAATGCAAATGCCTTGTAAGGAATTATGCAGGTAATGCAATAAACAAGCAGCTTAGGTGGGGAAATTCTGGCTTTGTTTACATCTAATTGCTCATTAAAACTGGTAGTCTCAAAGGCAGGAAAATAACAAAAAATACAAATATGCTGTAGTAAAAGAACAAATGTCATATTCGAAAGAAGTACCCAGCATCTCAATTCATCTACTGTGATCATGTGAAAATACAGACCTAGTATGGCTAAATCTTAACACAGTTTTAATAACTTTTTGTTTGTTGTTTGTCATGGTGCTAACGATTAAACCCAGGCCTTCGTGCATGCTAGGCAAGTACTCTATCACCAAGCTACATCCCCAACACTTCTTTTTCTTTTGAGACAGAGTCTAGGCTGGTCTCAAACTTTCAATCCTCCTGCCTCAGGCTACCAAAGTAGTTGAGATTACAGGCCTGTACCACTGGGACTGGCTGAATTTTTATTTTACGTCTCTTATATTTTAAGTGTTAATTCAAAATCCAAACAGCCAAGCAACACACTGCAAGCACAAACAAACACATTTGAGAGCTAAATTATGACCGTAAGTGGTTAGTTGCAGCCTCTGTAGCCTATTGATTCTTCTAACAGTATTTAAGATAATTCATAACAAAGCCAAGAAGAGAGCCCTGATTTTCTCCTTCTCAGCTTATTCTGCCAGCCCAAGCCACTTACATTTACCTTCTTGCCCATCCTTGGTGTAGGCAGAGAGACATATTTTGTCAAAAGAGTGATACGCTTCTCTCCTCTTACTTTCTCAGTGATAGCTTAATTGCACTCAATCCATTTAGCATCTAGAAGTGTGTGTGTGTGTGTGTGTGTGTGTGTGTGTGTGTGTGTGTTTTGAAGAAGGGTAAGGTAGAGGCTTTGCAATGTATGAGTGATTAAATTAGAAGAAAAAAGAAAAGAAAACAAGTTGTGCATCAAAGGCAATTGAAAATTGAGTCAATTTTCTGGCCTTATTTTAGGCAAAATTAAAAATTGGCACAGCTTCTATATTTAATTTATTAAAGATTGTTGCTTCTTTATTTATCTGATCTTTGGAGCTACCTACCTCTGGATCTCATACTGTAAATGTCCTGCAGAACAATAAAATAAAACAGCTCAACTAAATTCACTTTTTCAGTCTGTCAATGAAGGTGGCTAAGATTATTTTGAGCATTAAAAGTGCAGTACTACAAAATGGAAAGTAATACAAAGATGTAACTCTTAGTTGAGTCAGAAATAAGGAGGGAAAGTTGCAGTAATTTTTCTAGTGGATTTTTTGGTCTTATGGACATACTCTGAAAATATGGTAGACTAGAGAAAAATCCTCTTAAAACCTACAGAAATTTAAAACAGTTTCCAGAATACAGAAAGAAATAAGTCTCCATACTGGTGGACAATAAACTCTGTCAATCTAAAATTAAAAACACTAAAGATTCTAACTCAATAAGAAGACAACAATTTCAAATGAACAAAAGATTTAAATAGATATTTTACAAAAGAAGATATGAAATGCTAATATGCATTAGAAAATATACTGGGCATAATTAAGGAAACTGTAGATATAATGAGTTTGTACTTCACATTCACTAGGCCTAAGTCTGTTAAAAAGACAGATAGTGACAAGAGTTGGCAATGATAAGGAAAAATGGGAACACTCACACATTGTTGGTTGGACTATGAAACAATATATCCGTTTGGAAAACATTTTGATAGTTTCTTAAAAAGTCAAATATTAATTTTCCATACAACTTTCTATTCCTAGGTGTCTACTCAAGGAAAAAATACTCGTATGTAAAGACTTGAACATGAATGTTTATAACAGGATTATTTATCATAACCAAAAAGAGAAAATAGCTAAAATGTTCTTCAACTAGCCGGGTGTGGTGGCTCACACCTGTAATCGCAGCACTCGAAGAGGCTAAGACAGGAGGATCATTGTGAGTTCGAGACCAGCCTGGGCTACAAAGTAAACTCAAGGCCAGCCTGAACGGCATAGTGAGACCCTGTCTCAAAAAGACAAGGGCCAGGGATTTGGCTCAGTGGCCTAAGTGCCTGCCTGGCAAGCACGAGGTCATGAGTTCAATACCTGGTGCGGCAAAAAAAAAAAAAAAAAATTAGATTCTTCTATTAAAAAAAAATGTTCTTCAACTGGTGAATGTAAAAACAAACTATGGTTTATTCAAACAATAGAATATTATTTGGACATTTTAAAAAGACTCAATTACTAATACTTGCAACTATATTTATAAACCTGAAGAGCTTACTAACAGAAAAGAGCTGGACACCAAACATGCCATACTTGATTCCATTTATAGAAAATGTCCAAAAAATGTCATACCAGTGGTTGTCTGAGGCGGGAGGTGAGAATGAGAACTAATTAAATGACTGAAGAATCATATTAGGATAAGGAAAATATTCTGAAACTATTGTAATGATGATTACTCAGTACATTTATAAAATATTATTGGATTGGGCACTTAAAATGAATGAAATCATAACACATAAATTACGCTTGAATAAAGTCTGTTTTAAAAAAATGTTGTCAATTAAATTTTGACAAATTACTGATTGTAAAATGTACCCTAATTTCAGAAAAAATAAAATGCCAAGAAAATACATATATGTGCATCTAACAACTAAACTATGTAATTATAATAGTTGCCCAATCAGGTTTTCAACATCACACCTACTTCCCTTTCGTTTCGTGGTATCTTACCCTGCCAGAGTAATTTTTCTAAGTTCTAGATTTTCATTCCTTTTCAATCCTCTATTAAAATGCTTTATGATCTTTCATTGCTAAGTAAAGTCCAACTAAGTTTGGCATACGGTCCCTTTCCCATTTCTGGTCTCCTTTCTCTCCACTACACTGTTCTTGAGACATGCCCAGGTATTGGCTACTGCTAAAAAATGAAGTGCTCTTTTAAAACTGTGCTTTTGTACATGTTGTTCCCATTGCCTGGAATACCCTTGACCCTTTCCAGCTAACAAAATACCATTTGCCTTGCAAGACCCATCTCTGGGAAAACTGCCATAATTTTTCCCAGTTCAATGAAATGTTCTTTCTGTCCTGCCACTCTCATTATGCTTAATTATATCAAAAGCACATCTTGCTGGTATTAGGCTTCTTTGTGACCTTGCCTGTCTTCGCTACTCTTTTTTTTTTCCTTGCATCACAAAGGATTGTCACAGTACCCAGAATGTGTGTTTAGTGACTGTGTCCTTTGGCCCCTGAATGTAATCAGCACATCTCAGTAGGGTAGGTGTGGTTCTTGTAGTATAGGGGAAAGTGCACCAGTGCTGAAGTCAGAAGATGCCAGTTTGCCAGTTATGACTTTGCCACATCTAACTTGATTTTAGTTTAGCCTGTTAATGTTTCCAATACCTAGTTTCCTCATCTGAAAACACAGACAGTACTGCCTGGAATGACTCCAGAAGGGATGAAATGAGAGAACCCATCTGAAGTAATTAGCAGAGATTTGGTGCTCTAAATATGACATGATGGATTTTATGGATCCAGAAAGTAAACACTCCACTGACACATACTGTAATACCACATAGACTTTATTTTTCCATTTTTAATTTATTTTTGAAAAAGTAACATGTTTCAAAATCAGTGTGATTAAAAGCACAGTCACCCAATTCTTGCCCATACTATGACCCCCAAGCTCTGTGGTAACCACCTCTACTCGTTTCTTTGGATCCTTCCAGTGTTTTATTTTTAAAAGAAATACAAGCACAGGGCTGGGGATCTAGCTTAGTGGCCTAAGCGTCTGCCTGACAAGCGCGAGGTCGTGAGTTCAATCCCCAGTGCCGCAAAAAAAAAAAAAAAAAAAAAAAAGAAATACAAGCACATATAAAAATATATCATACTGACCTCTTTCCTTACACAAATGCACCATGCTATAGCTATACTATTTTAAATGTTGCTTTTCTTCCTCTACAGAAATGGATTCTGTGATTCTCTGAGTTTGCCAAGAATTCCTGTCAAGGAGAAAAGTACCCAAGAAAAGGGAATTTTACTGACTGCTTCAGAACTCTGAACTGTATGGGTCCAGGAGGGTAAAAGCTTTGACTCAGCCTCAGCTCTTTCTAAAGGGAACCACAAAGAAACTTCATAATCAAAACAATGAAAGAGTTTGTTTGTTATATCAGGCCATGGTCAAAGAAAGTGCTAGCAGGCTGAAAAGCCTGCAAAGATCTTATCTCAGAACATTACCATGAGACCCAAAGAATGTTGCACAGAGTACAAACACATAGACTACTCAGTCTTCAGCACTACTGTTTCCTACCTGTTTTTCATCATATGAATGACATATTTTTCAGCGAGCCTTCATCTTTAAAAGAAAAGGTTATTTTTAGAACTATAAACAAGTTCATTCTGGGACTGTGGTTTGGGTACAGAACAATGTCTGCATTTTTTTTTTATGTCTCTACAGAAATCTGGAGCTGATAGTATAAGGAGGTGATTTGGTCTTTGAAAATAGTTGTTATTTTCCAGTTTTATTGAACACAGTAAATGATAAAGTTACAAGTACAAGGTTATTAAAGTTTTGGCAAAATGTTCATATTAGTATAATAGACCTTCATTTTGTGGGCAAGTTTAATTATGGACCAGGTTTCTCTTATCTGCTCTCTTTTCTTTCCTCAGAATCTCTGAGTAGGTGACCAGCCCAAGTGTATCACAATGATCTTCAATTCCCAACCCTTGAATATCATCACCTTTACTTGTAAAGCTCTCCAGATGGTCAAGGAAACAGAGTAGTTAAGAGAAATTCAATAAATTGGTCAGTGAACATAGGCAGTAGACTCAGCATCTCACATGAAGTAAATTACTGTTACCCTGACTCACTTGGTCATATATACTCATTGCAGAAGATTTAGTAGGAAGAATAGCCCGGGGAAAAGGACAGAAACTCCCCAGTGGTTTTAGGGATGGAAGATAGGACTGCGTCTGACCACATAAGCTCAGAAAAGTGCAAACCTGAAGTCAGCTTTCTACACCGCACAAGCCATAAACACTGCAACCCCAACAGGCAAAGAAAAGTAACTTCATGGAACTATGTAAGCCACTGAGCAAAGTCACCAAGTCCAGTAATGTTCAGGGAGGGTTAAAAGGGCAAGCAGGTGATGCCTGAGTCTGATAACCTGAGTGTGCTGGAGATGGCCAGGTGATGGACAGCAGAGGGAATGAGTCTAAGATACTAAATCTCTGAGTTTTGAATAATACAGGGCATTATAATAACTCCAGGGAGTTCAGTGTGGCTGGAGATGGAATATCAGTAGGACAGAGCCAGGGTCATGAGGAGAGGCTGAAATGGCCACAGTCAGATGACGATGGACCTTGTGAGGTCATGCTGTGGATCCTGGATCTTAAATTGAAGCCACTACTCAGAGGCACTTCAGGATTTATTTAAGTTTTAGAAACGTCACTCTTGTAGCCATATAAACTGAATTTGAGCACTGTTCCCATAGCACCTCCCATACTGTCGTGTATTAGGCATTTGTCCATTTCCCCCACTAGACTATAATCTCAGCAAAGGCAGGAGCATGTCTACCTCCTCATTATTGTATGTAATGCCTGGTGCATAGTCATGCATAAGTGAAGGAAGGAAGGAAGGAAGGAAGGAAGGAAGGAAGGAAGGAAGGAAGGAAGGAAGG
>RJWT010008294.1:0-26494 GCA_004365215.1 Cuniculus paca | reverse complement strand
GGGAGGAAGGGAGGGAGAGAGAGAGAGAATTCATTATTATTGAATAGCATCTTTTGGGGTTCAGAAAATTACAGCACCCAGAGCCCAGAGTATGGCACATTAGCAAGAAAGGAGATTGTACAATCTTCCTTCTGAAGGAGCATCAGAAGCCAATCCACTCTCTGACCTTCTCCTGTCCTCCTTTCTCACACCCACTTTTTGTCATTAAGCAAGTCATACAAACCAGAGTTCTTTCTTCCAACAGCACACCATAGAGATGGGAATAGTCCTCCTCCGGTGCTAGCCGTAAACCCTAGAAGAAGAATCTGAACAGACAGCTCTTGCTGGGTTCCCCTTCAGTTTTTGAACATTAGGTCATACCCTTTTGTCCAATCATTATTTTTACCAAGTTGATCATTCTTCATTGAACCTGAGCATAAAAAGACAACTTTCTCTGGGAATGTAGGTATTCATTTCTAAAGGCTCCAGGGTTATGTAAAATTTTGATTAAATAAACATGTTTTTTTTTCTCATTAACCTGTCTTTTGTTATAGGCATGGTGAGGAAAGTGACCATAATTTTTCTACCCTTAGGCATGTAAGGGCTCACTTTCTCCTTACTCTCTAAACTCCATTCTGCTGCAAGATGTCACAAGAATTACTTTGATGTTTCTAATTAACAGTGTGGGTAGTATATTTCCATGAGAAATCTTAATAAATAGATGCTAATACCTACAACTAAGAAAATTTCTGTGACATTTTAAAAGTATAGTAGAGCTTCATCAACAAAGTAAAGTTATAATAATAAACAGAAACACAACATCCAGTGACAACGTGTTAGGGATCAGGAATAGGGACACTGGAAAAATCTAGAATGTTGAGTTTTGCCAGGAAAGATGAACTCAGCTAGAAATCCAGAATTAGGTCTCATGATAAATGTGCTAAAGTGAAGGAATAGAAGTTTCACAATAAAAGCAAATATGACATGTTAGAGACAAGTTTTGCCACTCCATGAATTTACCATTGCACACTGTGCTAGAAATATAAGAAAAGAAAAGTGAAGTTGATGAAATGCTTTTGGAATAACTTGGCTCATATATTTTGAAACAGAGGAGCTATGTGCCACCTTTGAGTCATTTTAGGCTTTTAAGTTTCTGGAAAAGCAAATGTGAATAATCACATAGAGAGTACACAAAGTAATGATGTCATGAAAGACTAGCTAGTAATTGTGGTCAGTCTTCTATGCATGGTTGGCAACTCGACGGACCCACCTGCTTGTGGTCCTGAACCACTGCCCCTCCCTCCTCTGGTCCTTCCACTGTGCCTGCTGCCCCAGCAGCCCATGGCTTAACAGGACTTTTGGGGTCATATGAGTCACAGAAATCAGTTCGTACTCCAGAGATATGCTTAGATTCTCTTCCTCATTAAAGTGTGGCTTTGGGATATACAATGTGATCTATAAGTTCAATGATTGTGTAAATTTTTTAAAAATAAGAGAATAAGACACATTGTTATCAGTCCTTCAGAAATACTTCCCCTGACTTCAAACACATTTGTCCCATCATTCTTGTCACTTTGTGAAGCAGTTCTAGAAGCCCTCTTTCATGAACGTGTTTACTTATCCTGTAGTAGTTGCCTCAGTGTCCTGGATTAATGGTAAAAAGTTTTCTTTTCATGGTCATTTTGACCTTGAGGAAGAGCCAGAAGATGCACAGTGCCAGATCCAGCGAAAAGAGAGTATGAAGACATACTGCGGTCTCTTTAGAAGCCTGTCTTTCTGTTAGATGACTTTCACTCACAGCAGGCAGCATTCATCTTATTTCTGGTAACTCCTCATAAAGACAATTAGGAAAGAGAAATTTCAGAGCTGCTTAAGAAAATGATAAGAACTTTGGAATAAGTGTATTCGGGGGTGGGCATTTTTAGGAAATTAATGGTAAACGTCTTCAAAAATTTTTTACTAATTTTTTAATTTAAATATTCATGTATATTTTGATCACCCCTTGTAAAAAAAAACACTTCTGATATCAAATATGAGGTAAAGGACAAAAATGTTTTTAAAAATTTATTTATATTAATAACTAAATTCAGTAGGGTAGCCATATACAAAGTCAACACTCAAAAATCTAGCATTCTTGTACACAAGCAACGAACTCACAGAGAGAGAAATTAAGGAAATCACACCCTTTACAAGAGCATCCAAAAAATGAAACACTTAGGAATCAATCTGACAAAAGAAGTAAAAGATGTAAAATTAAGAACTTCAGTACTCTGAAAATGGATATTAAGGAAGATAATCAGAAAATGGAAAGATATCCCTTGCTCGTGTATAGGAAGAACCGATATAGTCAAAATGACCATACTCCCAAAACTGTTATATAGATTTGATGCAATCTCAATCAAAATACCACCAGCATATCTCACAGAACTAGAGAAAACATTTAAAATCAGCATAGTATTGGGAAAAAAAAGAAAAAAAACAAAAAACAGACCTGAGGATCAGTGGAAAAGAATAGAAGACACAAATGCAACTCCAAACACACAAAACCACTTTATGTTTGACAAAGGAGGCCAAACATGTTCACTGGAAGAAAGTCTCATTAATAAATGGTGCTGAAAAAACTGGCATTCTACACACCAAAGACGAAAACTAGACCCATCTCTATCACCATGCACTAAACTAAAATCAAAATGGATCCGAGATCTAAATATGAAAACAGAAACACTAAATATACTGGAAAAGAAAATAGGTAGAAGACATAGGTGTAGGCAGAGACTTTATGAAAATAGGTAGAAGATATAGGTGTAGGCAGAGACTTCATGAACAAAACGCACATCATACAGGAAATGCTAAAAGAATCAACAATTGGGATTTCACCTTATTAAAAAGCTTCTGTACAACAAAAGAAATCACCAATAAGGTGAAAAGACAACCCACAGAGTTAGGAAAAAAAATCACCAGTTGTCCCTCAGATAAAAGACCTATACCCAAAATATTTAAAGAATTGAAAAAAATCAGGCCCTCAAAACTCAAAGACTCAATTCAAAAATGGGCATCTTAGATGAATGCACACTTCTCAGATGAAGAAATACAAATAGCAAATAAATATATGAAAAAACATTCAACAACATTGGTCATTTGAGTGATGCAAATTAAAACAACACTGAGATTCCATCTCACCCCGGAAAGAATGGTTATTATCAAGAAATCAACCAATAACAAATTCAGGTGGGGCTGTGTGGAAAAAGAAAACTTCTCTACTGTTGTGGATGAGTAGATTGGTACAACCACTGTGGAAATCAGGGTGATGATTCCTTAGGATTAGAGGTGCCATTTGACCCAGCTATTCCTCTTCTGGGTATCTTCCCAGAAGAATTAAAAACATCATACCACAGCAATATATATACACTCATATTTATAGCAGCACAATTTGTAATAGCTAAATCTTGCAAACAACCCAAATGTCCATCAACTGAGGAATGTATAAAAAAAGATGTGGTTTTTTAAGATAATGGAATATTGCTCAGCTATAAAGAAGAATAAACTTGAGACTTTTATAGGTAAATGGATGCAACTTGAGACCATACTCAGAAGTGAAACAAATCAGATGCACATATGTAAGCCTTGCATTGTCTTGTTAGTGTAAGAAACTGAAAAAGCAAGTAAGATCCAAAATGTGTAATGGATATTGTGAATTGGGAAGAGACTGTTCAAAAGAAAAGAAAAACTGTGATGGGGAAAAAGGGAAAAGAAGGGAGGGAAAAGGAAAAAAAATACGTATATACACAAGAAAGTTAAGATAGTTACACAACTAGTTTTTTTCAGTTCATTGAAAAGAAAGTTTTGTGCTAATACTCTTTTGGACATTTCACATTTATATCTTGTGATTTGAACAACTACTAAGAATATAACAATATGCAATGTGTTAATTATTGCTACTCTTCAACTAGCCTGTTTTGAAACTCTGTTTTATTGTTATTTTTACTTCTTTCTGTTTAAAATAAAATAAAATTATTTTATATGATTTGTTTTTAACAAGACACAATATGCTGTCCAACCATGAAATAAGAAGACCTATGCTAAATCTAGAGGCAAACAGTTTCATAATGGATAAAAATCTCCAAGTGGTCTTGAAATTTAAGTCCATATTTCTCCTAAAAATGTACATGTATGAGGCAGAGTCATTCTCGCTCCCTGAGATTTATGTAAGATTGGACATATACTTAGCTGCAAATCGACGGAAGGCAAAGCCTGCCCTAAGGTTTGTTTGAGCTCATAATCTCTCTTCCTTTCCAGGCCCACTTGGGCACACCCTAACATAAGAAGGTGCTGAGCAGAGCGGATGCCTTTGCATGTAATGCGTCCAAACTAGCAAGGGGGTCTTGCGAAGAAAGCTAAATATTTTTTTCTTCCTATACCTATGGAAGCAAAAGTCCTGTCTTTTAATAATATTGACACTTTTTAGAATTGTTTAAATGGCATCTAAAATCCATGATGAGTCAGTAGTATGATTAAAATCTGAATCTTTTCCAAAATCATTAACATGTCCTTAAGGATGGAAAAATGCACCTTTTTGCCTGCTTTTGTCTTCTACAACCCAGGTTTGCTCAATCATAAAATAGGTATGCAGGTAAGCACTTACTTACTTTGAAGGAAGTTTTGGTTTGTTTAAAATTTGATCAAAACTTTCTGATCCAGGACTGCTTGTGTGTGTGTGGGTGTGTGTGTGTGTGTAAATTTGTATAGTTCCAAAAGTGCCTAATGTACTGTGTTAGACATTCATCTGTTAGTAAATAAGTGAATGTGTAGCTCTACTAAAAATAAGACCACAAAGCTGCCTTAAATTCTTAGAGAAATGTGGCAAATACATACTTAAGTAAATATGCAGTTCAGTGAAGGAAAATAGCAGGGTAGAAAGTATTATGCTCAAATGAGCTTTCTCTTTTCCTATTAAGAGTTATATAGTTAGGGCTTTTGTTAACAAGAACTGTTTCTCACCTATAGATTTGTTCTTATGGATATGTCTTACTCAGGCATTCATTCTTTTACCCCACAAAATGATGCAGAAACATATTTCACAAATAAATAGGAATCCAGGAGCCAGATAGTTGTTTATAGAGTGGCAGAAGCATGGCTGAAGGGAATCTATGGAAAATACCTGGGACCAGGTAAAATCTTTTCACACTGAGGAATCAGGATTAGGCTTTTGAGCTGTGGTTTTACCCAAAACTCCTGAGCAGTTCTGAAAAAAACTTAAGCAACTTGTCTCTTTCTAAATATACACGATGAAATCTACCCTACTTCAGATAGTCTGTTTTAATTTGAGAACAATTTTTGGTGAGGAAATGTATAGACTGTGTGATACTTAGCAAGCAAGTGTTTATCTAGACAGTTAATACAGATGACTAATCTCACACTCTAATGCCAGTTCTCTGGAGGTGGGATTCCTGTAAACAGCCAGACACTTTGAACTTACGGTTTTCACTTTATGTTACACTCCAACCACTAAAACAACACATGGCTGTGGAGCTCTTTGCTGCTAATCCAAAACATACCTGCCTCATGGAAAATAACCCTGGAAAATGAGACAGAAAAGTATCTTCCAAGAGAAAATTCATGTTCATCTCCTGAGAGTCCTTTCACCACTTTGCCTGATATACACATCTATTATAATACATCAGCTATTCATCCACCCATGACTGTCTGCTCCCGGGAGGCGAAGACTGCGTCTTACTGGTTTTTAGGTCTTAACTCCTAACACAATGCTACCTATATATACTAAGCACTCCTTAAGTATTTGGTGAATGAATGAAAGAATGCAAAAATAAATATCTTTTCATTCTTCCAATATATTCAGTGTAACAAGGTAAGCATAAGAAGGGCAATGGATTTTATATACACACAGTTGTTTTCAAATTTTTGACATCACTTTAATGTTTAGTGTTCCATAATTTAGAGCAATTAGCATAAACTTAAGCATTAAATTGAGACCTTGAGAGGATGTCTTTACTCAAAACATAGCATACTGGAATCATCTAAAAAATGTGGTTATTCCTTTAATATTATCTTGTTGTAAGAATATTACTATCACTTATTCACAACATTGTTTTTATCGGTCAAAGCTTCATGAAAAGAGTTGATAAACGTAGGGATGTTTCTTGTCCTCAGGAGATGGTAAATGGTGTGACAATCTGACATAATTGTTGGCCAGAAGGGGTAGTTGAGAACATGAGTCCAGTGTAGATGTTAATCTCTGCCACATGCATAAGAAAACTCCGTGCTGAGATTTCACTTCATTTGTATGTGCAATCGTTTTAGTTGTGCTTTGCAAGAGATGAGTTCATGCAGTGAACTGTATTTTTTAGGCCTTCAGTCAAGCTAGAAGGCAGGAGAGATTAAAAAAACAGAGAGACAGCGAAGGACTTCAAAGCTTGAATTATTGAGTTGACTACTTCTCAGGAGCATGTCCATGATGTATTTTATGCGTTGTCAGATGTGTTGTAAGGAAGCTGTAATGAACAATGAAACATAGAAGTTTTGTGAATAGATTTTAGAGAGAATTGAAGGAAATATCCAAAAATTCTTTATAATAATTTGTCACTTCAAACTTTTAAAGTAGATTTATTTTTTAAATTTTATTGAGGTATAATTCATCTACATTGAAAAATACAACCATTAAGTTTTAACCAAATCGTATGCCATGTGACCCATATTCTTAACAAGAAAATGACATTGCCAATACCACACTATGAAATGCTTTCCTCTTTCAGTCAGCCCTTACCACCCAATTCTATTTATCACCATCTCGGAGGGAACAACATTTCTAAATTTTTTCAACATGAATTAATTTTGCCAACTCTAGAATTTCATATAAATCGAACCATACAGTATATGCTTATTTTCACCTAGCCTCCTTAACTCAGTGCATTGCCACCTGGGAGATGAAAGCTTGTTATTGCAAATGTCAAATGCCCACTCTTATTGCCATGGGGTGTTTAATTTTGATACTCTTTTTACAATTTTTTCATGACAAACACTTAACTTTCTTTAATTTTTCATCTATTATAAATAAAACTTCTATGCACATTCTTATATAAATTTTTTGATGCACATATTATGGCTTGTGTCTAGCTGTCCCCCTTCTAAAGTCTCAGGCAATCACAGTGGAGCTTTTTCAGAGGTGGCTTGGTAAGGGCACCAGGATTAAAGTGGTGACTGCTAACTGACCTAAGCAGTTTGGATAAGATATAAGGGGTAGAAAGAGCTGTGGTCATCCCTTGATTGCTTTAGTACCTTCCACCTGCTACGAGTTGCTTCTCCTCTGTGATGTCTCTCTGAAGTACCACCCTACCTTGGATCCAGCTATCAATTGAAACTGTGAGCTAAGTCAACATTTTCCTCTTTAAGTTCAATGTTGAGTATTTTGTCTCAGCAATGAGAAAAGTAACTAACACAATACATATTCCCTTTTTTCATGGGTCAATTCCTATGAGTAGAGGTACTGGTTTATAGACAAGGTGTGTGTGTAACTTCATGAGAAAATATCACAATGATTTCCATAATGGTGGTTGCATTTACCGTTATCACAGTAAAGTTTGAGTGTCTCAGTTGTCTTTCATTCTCAGCAGCATTTGGTGTTGCATGATTTTTACTTTAACCAATCAAATGATCATGTAGTGATATCTTGTTGGGATTTTAAGTTATGTTTCTCCAGTGACTAATGACATTAAACACTTGTACACGTGCACACTTGCATTTGTGAATCTTCCTTTTTGAAGTATCTTTTCAGGTCTTTTGTACATTTTCTCATAATATTTTATACACACCTGACTCAACACTTGGGATCAATATTGACTGTTGACCCAGAGTTCTAAACTCACACTGTATCTAATTTGAAAGTGGAGAATTATGTCTTTGGTACAATGCTGATTGTCCAATTTCACAGAGATCTTCAAACGAGGTATTATATATTGCAGTGGGGCAATCTGTCTGCCAAATCTACTTTCTGGAGTCAAGATCCAACCACAAGTCCATGAGTAATCATCAGTTTTTGAGCTCCTTAGGTATCAGATCAACCTGCCACATAGAGCAGGAGGCGGCATAATGTAAAGGGAAACAAATAACTGAGACCAGCACCCACACGAGTCCTGGTGTATGCTCAAATGCCTGCACCAGAGAGAGGACAATTTTAGCACTAGTGATTCTAGGAGTGGAAGGAAAATAAAAAGGTTTGAGGCAAACACTCCCAAACATAACCTTCTTCTCATCACCATCCATCTGTCTGGAAGAGTCTCCACCTGTCACTATCTAGCTTTGCTACCATCTCGATAGATAAGACTGTTTTCTATTATGTTTTCTTGATTTCTTTGAGACTTCTTTCCCATTCTATTTTTTCTATTTCAAATGACAGATTTTTAGTAAAACTTTTAAGAATTCCCCCAACTATATAAGGTAGCTCTCAGTTTTGAACTCCAGTGTGTTTACTGACTTCTTTCTTCTATAGATCTTGGTGTTTGTTTTGTTTCTTTGAGAACAGGGACTATGCTTTGCACATCCTTATCTGGTTTAAAACTAAGATAAATGATTTTTAATAATTTGACTGAGAATTTGTATTCCAAAGCCCTGACTCTAAATGATGACACATGTTTGTGGTGATCCACTCAGTCCATCTTGTTCTGACTACTGATTTAGTTCAAGTAACCCTAAGCTGCTCTACCAATTAACTTGTGTGAATTTTATTTCTATGATATATATTAAGTAGGAATATTATTCTTCCTGGGACCTTAGGAAAATAAATAATTTACACACAGTATGCACTCAAGTTATACAAAGTAAATTTTAATGCTTATAAAGTAGATAGATTGCAATAGAGATCTTCCTAGGGATGGACTCCTAATCTATCCTTAGCCAAATAGGTTATCCTGCCCCAGAAAACTAATTTTACCTGGATTTCAGGTAAATTTCCTCTCTGCTTTAAAGATAGGTCTCCTCAGCCTTTGACCTTCAACCAGAAATATACTTTCCTGCTCACATACCTCATTCCTTATTGCTCTATATGCAAATAGAAAATATGCCTGAATTTTTCAAATAGCAGTATGCTAAAAATGAAGTTGAAATAATATGTGACTAAACAATGGAAAAGTATAGCAGAGTCACGGTGAAAAGAATTCTACATTTGGCCCCTTGCCATGTTTTACTGATGACTCTTGTAATTAAATATCATAGAGAAGACTAAAAGTGCAAAGGTTCAAAGCTATATTAAATGAATCTATATTATTTTTTCTGTATTAAATGAATCTAAACAGATTTAAAAGTTCAATTTCTCCATTGTGAATAGAATTACAAGTTCATTGTTTAATTTTTATTAGAAAAGGTTTTCAATACATAATGAATATATTCATAGTGGGAAATTTGTACATGTATATGACTCATCTTAATTCTTTATGTCCTTTTCCTCCCCTTCCACCACACCCATACCTTTCTTCTCCTGCTTCTTTCTCCTTCCTAATTTTTTTAAAGACAGTTGAAATAAGTTGCCTCATCTCTTCCTTCTGATGAGAACTCTATCCTGTATCCAAGAATAACTTCTTTTGTGTGCTGGGGATTGAATCAAGGGCCCTCTGCATACTAGGTCGCCATCACTCTATCAAAAAGCTTCGCAGTCCAGTTCAGAATAACACTTGCAGTAAGCTTTTTATTTTCCATCTTTCCGTGTAGCTGCACTTAAGATTGACTTTTATTAGAGAAAAAGAAAATGGCAAAAGATATTTTTATTATACTGACAAGCAAAGACATCTGGCTTCTTGACTCCTTTTCAGTCATCTTTGTGATTCATTCAACTAAAGAGCATTTCACATTCAGTTGTTCAATAATTACCTAGCCACTAACTATCCAAGGTTCAGTTAAAATCATCACACACACACACACACACACACACACACACACACGCTCTAATGGCACACTTTATAATGAACATATCTGGTGAATGGTGAATGCAGACTTGGGGATACATTTGTTGACATATGTTTCTCCTGGATTTAGAAGTAATTTGAGATTACTATACATACTTCTCAAATAGGTAGTCTGTACTATTTCAGCCAACACATACATTTCTGACTAAAAAATAATACCTTGATTTCTATATATGCTTGCTAATTGTCAATTTTAATCAAATGGTGTATACATATGCTTGATCAAAAATGATTAACAATAACTACATCATAAATACAGTTGTTATAAAGTTCATGATTTTCTCTATGTGGTTCTAATTATACCTGTAGCTATTTACACCATTTCTGAAAAAATCTTAAAAGTTAAACATAAAAATTATTTATTAGCAATGAAAATTATAATTATAATCAGTCAATGAGTATGAGGTACTACATTGTGGTCTAACTTAATATGTCAATATCATAGAGAAGTTATTTTTATCTCCAATCTAGATAACTCTATAGTACACAGTAGGTCACATATTCTTCTAATGTAAACTGTAGAGTTATAACTTTAACATAGCTTTTTCACATACCAAACTGCAAAGATTCAACTATTTAAATATTGCAAATCTACATGGAAGTTTGAGTAGTGCACATTCTCTATAAGCAACGAAGAAGAGATAATAAAAGTTATCATTCCTTCAGCAGTTTTTCTTGATATTCTGCAAATTTACCATGACCATGCTTTACTTAATAAAGATTTCAGAAAAGAGGCAAATGAAGATAAGGGAAGTTTCACTCTAAGAAATGAAATTTTCTACATATAGTCCGCACAATAACTTTGGCAATATCAAATTGTGTGTGTGTGTGTGTGTTACTAAGGATTGTGCCTAGGGTCTTTGTACTGAGCTACATCCCACAATCATTTTACTTGATTTTTTGAGGTAAGGTCTCACTTAAGATGTCCATGTGGAACTCAAACTTGTGATCCTTCTGTCTCCAATTCCCCAAAGTGCAAGGACTACAGATGTGGGCCATAGCATGTGGCAAAAATAACAACTCTTAATAAAACCGAACATCATGGTTTGCTATTGTTGAGATATGGTTGCTCCTTCAAAGATTCATGTACAGGAAGATGGCCCCTGGCGTGGTATTAAAAAGTGGTTGCACCTTTAAGAAGTTGGGCCTATTGGAGATGGATAGGTCATCGAAGGCAGAGCCCTCAGAATGAATTAAGGTTGTTTTCATAGGTTGTTATAAAAACCTTCACTGTATTCCTCCCAGCCACTGGCTTTCTGTGTGGCCACGTTATCCATTCCTCATGAATCCCATAAAGGTGATACAACTCACTGTGAAAGCCTCATCACAGCCAAGTAGAGGCCAATAGCACTCTTAGAGCCCCAGGAATTTAAGCTAATAAAACCTCTTTTGTCTACGAAATTCACAGCCTTAGACATTTTGTTTTAGGGATGGAAAGCAGTGTGATACATGCCTAGCACAATCCATTTTGACTTTTTAATTCAACAGTATGGTTAAGATAAAAAAGATTCACACATTATAGGTAAATAGTAAAGTACCATAGTTAGGATGATTAGAATGAAGTTCATCTGATACAGTGATTTATCTTGATATATAATATTAACTATGTTGAAAATTAAACTACTCAAATTTTGCTTCAATGAAGATATTTTTAAATTAAAATTTTAAATGTTTAAAATATTAAATATTTTAATCAAAAATTATAATTATACAAATATTCAAAATTAATATACCAATAATCTAATATTGGCAATTTATAAAGATGGAAAAATATGCTATTTTTCATACTAGCAATTATTCAAAGGTTAAATGAAACAAAATTCCTATTAGAAGGAGAAAAATAATTATATTCAATCTTACATTGGCAAGCGCACAGTACCTATAGTCTTAGTTTATATTCAAAATAGTTTTTTCTCTATATTCTCAAATTCTCTTTTCTCAAAATTTGAGTTAAGGAAAATGACTTCAGTATACCACTTCTGCTAATATGAAGTATTTGAGTCAATATATGCAAATGTTTATAGTTTTCCATATTATATTATTGGCTATCTTTGAAGGATTTGGATGCATCTCTTGGGCCCTTGCTTGCTTCTGCTGTACTTGATTTAAGGGGTTCATGGTAGCATTTTCATGCTGTTAGAACTTTCTTTTTTCTTTCTTCTTTCTTTCTTTTCTATGCTTACAGTAGCATTTGGAGTAGTCCTGGCCAATAGAGAATTGTGGCTGATGCACTATGATAGAAATGTTCATATTCTACAGGCAGAGACAACACTTTTGAGTGGAATAGGAAATACTTTTGATACACAATGAAGTTTCAAAAGTTGATTTTATTCTCTTTCTTTAAGGGAAAAAACCAAGAAATTTAAAAAATGGTATTCATGTAGCACTGTTTAAATATACTCAAGAGTAAAACAAAGGCAAACTAGCCAGAAGAGTGGTGAGGTTACCCAGGGAAGATGTGATGGAAGGCAGGACTCTACCTCCAGGGTAACAGTAGATAGGAAGGTCAGGAATGGAAAGGAAAGCATGTAAAACATTGGGGATGTGGTTACACAGAGTACAGGGCTTAAAGGATAATAAATGATTACTCAGGCATTATTGTATCAGGAAATTAATCTAGTATTAAAGACAAATTGAAATCAATTAGCAAACATACATTCATTTAAACTTTTTCATATAAAATGACATGTAATATTATTCATATAGTCTTAAAGTTTGATTTTTGTAACTTCTTTGATATTTTAATAACTGTTAAGAAATAAGTACATTAAAACATGGGATAAATTGGATAAAAGAGACAAATTCTTGGAAGACACAAACTACTGAACTGTCTCAACAAAATATTTGAATAGAATTAAGGCATGATTTGGATAATTGTTCCCCTAAGACTCATATGTTAAAGGCTTGGTCGCTAGGGTTTAGTGCTCTTGTAGTGCTACGGCAGAAACTTGAAAGGGTGGAGGAATCTAGTTGGAAAAACAATTCCATCAGTGGGTCCATGTCCTCAAAGGGGTAGTGGGGCTGCTGGCCTTTTCCTCTTTCTTCACTGCACAAATGCCATAAGACAACTTCCTTTTACAATATGCTCCCTACCACAATGTACTACCTTGACACAGATCTAAAGGCAGGGTAACCAAATGATCATGGATTGAAACCTCCCATGCTCTGAGCTGAAGTGAACCATTCTTGTAAACACATACACACAGAGACACACACAGACACACACACACACACCACTATTACTTTGTGGTACGAGGGATTGGATCCAGGGCCTTCCCAAGTCAAGAATTCTACCTTTGAGCTATAGCTCCAGGTCCCTTTTTAAATTTTGTTTTAAGACAGGATCTTCCTGAGTTGTCCAACTTGGCCTTGAAATTTTGATCCTCTTGTCTCAGTTTTCCAAGCATCAGGGTTTATAGGTGTGAGCCACTGTGCCCGTTCAACTTTTTTGGTTAATTTTCTCAGATATCTTGTGACTGTAGAGAAAGCTGATAATTCAAACTACAAAAATTGAGAGATTGTATTATGAATCTTTTCCCATAAAGGAATGCCTAAGCCCAGATAACTTCATGGGAAAATTCTACCTCAATGCTACCAAAACTTACAGGATTCAAACTACAACTCACTGACAAAAGAAATTTTTAAAGGATCTAAACAAATAAAAAACGTTTTATACTCATATATTATAAAATCAATATTTTTAAGATGATAATTTGCCCCAGAATGATCTGCAGATTCATTGTCATACTTATCAAACTCCCAGCAGATTGTTTTGTTTTGTTGCATGTGTCATGGCATTTCATGCTGATTTTTTGTTTCCAGAAATTGACAAACTACTCCTAAAATTCATGTGGAAATTCAAGGCACTCAGGACTGCCTAAACAATTCAGAAAAAGAACAGTTAGTGGATCTACATTCTTTGACATTAAAACTAACCACAAAGCCAGAGCAAAGAAAAACCCTGTGCTAACAGCATAAGGATGGACATAAAGATCAATGGAATAGAATTAAGAATTCTTTAACATACTTTTGCTTTTAAAGTTCACTGATTTTTAACAAATGTACTGAAAAGAATTCAGCATGGAAATCGACAAAAATTAACTGTAAATAGATCATCCACCTGAATATAAGGACTACAATTGTAAAACTCTTTGAAGAAAATATAGGAGTAAATCTTCAGGACTGAGTGTTAAACAAAACAATTTTTCACATGACAATAAAACCAGAGTGATAAAAGGAAAACAAAAGAGATAAATTGTACTTCATCAAAAATGAAAACATTTTTGCTGCAGAAAATACCAACATGAGTTAAAACACAATCCACAGAAAGGGAAAACATATTTGCAAATATTACATCTGGCAAGGCATGTATAACTATAATACATGAAGAATACTTGCAACTTGATAATGAAACAGCAAATAGTAAGATTTTAAAATAAGGAATGCATCTGAATTAATATTTCTAAAAGCATTCAAAACACAATGAGGAATGTACCTGAATAAACATTTTGAAAAACATGCAGAACATCATTCATCAAAAGAAAAGACATTCAACATTATTATAGCTAAAGGATCTGGGTACACACTGCTCCAGAGAAGATATACAAAGGGCCAATAAACACATAGAAAAATTTTCATCTTCATTAGTCATTAACAACATGAAAATGAAAACTGTAATTCTACCCCATTTAACATTCATCAGAATGACTATAATAAAAGGACAAAAATAGAATGTTAGTGATTATGTGAAGAAATCAGAAAACTTACACGCTGATAGTAGGAATATAAAAGGGTAAAGCCACTTTGTAAAACAAGCAGATCCTCAAAAGTTTAATTATGCAAGTAGCATATGATCCAGCAATTCCATTCCTAGATATATATCCAAGAGAAATGAAAATTTATGTTCACATGAAAGCATGTACAAATATTAAGAGCAATTGCATTTATAGTAACTCAAAGGGGAAAACAACTCAAAGATCTATGAACTGATGCATGAACACTATATCCATGCCACTGAATATAATTTACCAATATACAGAAATGAAGAACTGTTAAATTCTGTACCACAGAAACATGGTGGAAAGCATTATGCCAAGTGAAGTAAGATAGTCATAAAGAACATTATATTGTACAATTTCATTTGTTTTTGAAACAAAAACAACAATAAAACACTTAATTCATACTGGGGTTATACAATCTGAGGTTTAACTGTGTAGTGTTTTATTTTGTGTGTCTTAGAATATTGCAATCAAAGGCATAGTAAAATATATTGCAACATTTTAAGTGAATAAAATAAAATAAAATATTCTTTTCTTAGAGTAAACATATTTGCTTCTGGAATGCACAAAATTAGGGTTACTCTATTTTCTAAACTAGGGTGACCCATATTTCATGCTGATGAAAGGTGAGTATGTAGAGAAAGATCTTTCTTTTTGTAACGATCACAATCCTATGACTCCAGGGAAGAGTTCACAGAAGATATTGGTGTGAGTGATGAAAGTGCTTTTTAAATTGAGTTATAAATTCCTCCCAGACCTTGCTCCTCTATGACCAGAAAAGCCAGCTACCACATTATTCACTTAACAATTTACTTCCACGATCAACCTTTAAAAACTATTATGAGTCAATGTCTGAACTCAGTATCACAGATAAAATATTTGGTAGACACAGAGCCAAAAGAAGGGACTCTCTAGTAGCCATGCAAACACATCAAAATTACTCTGGAATGTGCACGTGCTCTAGGACAAAAGACACGAAGAGTTTATAGAGCCCAAGGAAGGGAGATTAACTCATTCTGTGATGGCCAGGAAGAGTACCTAGTGTCTTTAACTCTTTACTGTAAATGAAAATAAGGTTTTAAACAGGTTACAAAAAAAGAATATGACAGGTGAAGGACACTCTCAGCAGAGCAAACGGCAAGGAGTAAGGACATGGTGATGGGAGAACATGCGAATGTCACAGTGCGACCCCCACACTGGACTCCTGGCTCACCGGATACCTTATGGTGGGAAGTATTGCTGTGTGCTAAAGCAAAAGATCAAAATCTCTGATGGAGTTTACACCAGGACACTCCAAGTTTATTCTAAAAGCACGTATAAATTTTGCAAAGATCACATTAGCTACAGCCTGGAAGATAGAGTACAGGTATACAAAAGTTAAGCTACTAAGTAAAGTCTCTTATTCAAGAGAAGGTTGGAATTGAGCCAAAGTAGATATCCTGAGATACACAGGATTAGATGGATTCCAGGGAACTTAGCAGACATGATCATTAACCTAAGGGTACTTTGGATAAGGGAGGGTGAGGGAAAGGAAAAGTTCAGCATCACTCTCAGGTTTGTGTTTTTGCGAAACTGAAAACAGGATGGTATAATTTATAGAGAAAGGGAGTTTGGGGGAGCAGGGCATGTTTGCTCTGGAAAACATGCTGGGATGCACCCTGACTGTGTTTACTTTGTGGTCTCTGTCAAGTGTTAGGAAGGCTGTTGAGCACAGAACTCTGTAGTACCAGAAAGAACTGCTCTCAAGAGAACATTGAGGGTTGTTATTATTTAACAGATGGATGGGGAAAGCAGATCATGGAAACAACTAAGAATGACCACAGAGGTTTCAAAATAGATCATAAGTGAAGTTGTCATAATGTTTAAAGGGAGCGGGATTATGAAAGAGGCATCAATATGGGAAAATCACATAGATAAGGCACATTGCAATGGAAGTGAAAACTGTGCATTAGTTTTTGTTGAGGAAGTGCATGGGCCAGAATCTTGTGAGAGCTTTCCATGGAAATTCTGGAAGGCTGGTGGCTGGGTACAGAGACAGTGAATTGGGTGATGAAAAATTGCAGAAAGTGTATAGATCATGGTGATTCTAAAGTTCTGCTGTAGAGGAAAGTATAGAAATAGGCTGGTAGATGGGAGTGATTATGGGCATAATTTAATATTTTACATTTTAGTGAGATTTGTAAATTATGTTTAGAAGACGGTGGTGTTGGTTCTTGTAACAAAACTGAGACGAACTGTCAGAGATGTGAGGAGAAATGTGATAAAAAGGACACTTGGAACAAAAGAAATGCCTCCTTCTCAGAGAAAAGAAAATAGATAGAAAGACAGATAACTCAAGGAAATTTTTTCTTATTTCCTTTGGCAATCCCAAACAACAAAGGAACACAAGTTCACTGACCAATAATTGATGACGCCGTGTTGAAGTGTGTCCACCTGGCAGGAAGAGCATATGATTTAAGGTAGAGAAGCTGCCTCCCTGTCTGCTTGGGGACCATTACGTGGAGAAAAAAAATGGGTTTGTTGAGTAAGGGCAGTGGAGGGGACAAATGAACTCTCCCTGGGTCTGTTCTCACTCGAATTTTATTCTCTATGGAGCAGAACAGATGTTCTCTTTTTCACTGAGAAAGCACCATGCTTCCTGTTCAACTTCATTTTAAACAGGAGAGAGGCCACCCACAGTCCCGAGTGTTCCCACTGCGAGGAAAAATAAATGCCAAACCCATGTGCACCAAGCAAAGAGGAGCAGCTGAAAGAAAAAAAAATTACTCCAACACTATTGCCACAACTGCTTGACTAAATTAGAGGCAAAGAGTAAGTTTACCAAGAGCTTTAAACCAACCAACCAACAAACTGACGCTAACAGTTTATATCCATTGACAACAGAAAATCTAATAGCTAATTATACGTAGCTTATTTACTAAACCCTGACAGTATAGAAGGTCTTGGAAAAATATGATGTTTTCCCCTGGAGATTAATATAATAATGGGGATGCAATGGAACCCAGATTATGAAGCCATCAAAAGTTATAAATTATGAGTCCTAACAGTAGAGACCAGAGGTTTTCCCCATAGGGGAGTAGATAAGGATTAAGAATCCTTACAATCAACAACAAAACAAATAGACAAACAAACAATATCCAGAAAACCACAAAATCTATATGACTTTCGAAAAATTACTTCACATTTCTGTGTCAGTTTTCTGTTCAATTAAAATGTGTCATGGAAAAACACATTCTTTATGACTAAGCAAAGGCAAGGATGGCTATTACCCAAACTTTTAGATTTTATATTAGTTTCTTTATGATATCCATTTATATTATGTTTATGTATTTACTATTATATCTGTTTTAGTCCATTGGGATCTTTTTACCAGGAAATGGTTCACAGGTATTAAAACAAAGGCACTTTAAAGGAGGGTTGACTCACAGATGTGAAGGTGGGCAAAGGACTCATACAGCCACAGTGAAGTGTGCAGAGGCTTAGCAACAATGGGAAGTTATACCAGATCAAGGGACATAGAAAGAAAATAGGTATCAGAAGAAGCTAAGAACTGGAACCATGGAAATGGGTCACCTCAGTGGGAACACAAGTCTATGAGGAGATAGTCCCTGCCAGAGTCGAGGTATCTATACAGGGAGAAGCAGAAGAAATGTATAATCCTGTTCTCTCTGCCTTCAGACCCTTTGTGGTGCCTGCATTTGACTATAACCACTAGAATCCAAAAGACAAAGGGTGACTGGGGCAGGCTGTTACAAAAGGGAAAATCTCAGGGCACAAAGCACAGGGAAGAACAGGGAAGAGACAGGAAAGAACCTGGGCCAAAGTAGATTTAAGGCAAATTCTAAAGATAGCTCCCGACAAGCAGGAAAAATTCATTAAATATACCTAAAATCATTACAACTATCAAGCTGATGATGATTAAAAAGTTAATGGTCTTGGTAATGACTGTGTATTATAAAAATATCCAAAGATGGAAACTGAGTTGTGCATACATTTGTGTTTTTTCAGACAAGGAAATTAAGTGCTGGGTGTGTGATTAGGGGCTGAACAATCCAAGAATGAAATTTTGACTCCAAGGATAAGATCTAGAGAAAGAAAGCCAGCTTGAAGCCAGCTTTCGTAGTGTTTACATCTGTAGTGAAATACAGAAAGAACATATTTGCTTTGATACATCTCCAATTCCCTTATCCAGTATATCTCACTGTTCTCTTAATGGCTAAGAGTCTCAGTTCCTAGAAGTCTTAGTGCTGCTGTGTAGTCAATGAGTTTCATGCTTGGATGCTCTTGATTTCTTCAGTTGGCTGTTTGCATGGAGAAAGTAGAGTGCATGAGGCGCTTGAAGCCTGTCTCTCTAGTTTGGTAGATTTGCAGAGATTCTTTTCTTTGGAAGGGTCTCTTGGATGTGAATGGCCGACCGAGTGTATGCATACTTTAAGGGTAATTTATGGAAGAAAATAAAGGTTAATGTTACACTGAAGTTAAAACATTTGTTAGGCACAGCTGCAAAATAATACACTAAAGCCATCTATGAATATTTGCTCTCCTTTTTAGAAAGTAGTAAAGAATAGAGAGGAAGAGTTTAGAATTTTGAATGAATATCAAGAACCTGATAAAACCATTTCAGGAATTCAGAAAGAAAAAAACCTGTATTAACACTGGTGAATATTTTTACCTACTTCTTGCCTTGTATTTGAGTAATTATCAAATCTGCTACACCAACGTTTAATGCAGACAGATTGCCTTCCCCTCAAAACAAAATTAGAAAAAACCCCTTCTAAACAATACATATTTTGAAAGACAAATTTCAGTCAGAGTTTTAAGTATTTTAAAGGGTATCCACAGTAATGTATCTTTACAACATCCAGGTCCTCTTAAAGGTTAAATATTTTCAATACATAAAACTTTTACATTTATAAATCAAAGTGTCTGCATTCCCTCCAATCTAAGTTTGTGTGATCAGTACCTGCTCTACTTTCTTACCTATGTCAATGTTTGTGACCTAGTTCCACTGTGCATGATATTTAAATAAAATTACTATGATAATTTATTAATATATATGCATTACTATTTATATATTTACTGTGCTCTTAGAACCAAAATATTGATGAATATTTGAAAAAGAAACTGTTCAGACTTGCAATTAGAATGGAATTTGGCTTTATATATTAAAACTTAGTTTACTGAAAATATAATAAATGTAAAAGATCTCCATTATAAGCCAGATATGGTGACACATACTTCCAATCTTTGCACTCTTGGAGTGTGAGGGAGAAAGACCACAAGTCTGAGCCCAACTTGGGCAAATTGGCAACTTAGCAAGGCTATGTCTCAAAATGAAAAAAAAGAAAAGAAAGAAAAATTGAGGATGTAGTATAGTATGAAAGACTGGGTTTGATCTCTAGTACAAAAACAAAACTTAACTATGTATTTTCTAAAAGTGTACATTAAAAGTATACTTCACAAAAAATTCTTAAGGGCTATGTCCATGGATTTTGACTCGAAATAAAAGATGAGATGATAGTAATAGTATTGGAGCTCAACTCATTTAAAAGAACTTCTTATATAACTTTAATTTACATTAAGAAGTTATAATATGACTTTAACTTGGATAACTTTAACTAACGCTAACCCTAACTCCAACCCTGACTGGATAGTCGACGATAGTAGGCTGAGGCTTCAAGTTACAACTTTAACCTCAATTAATATCTCTACCTTCTACAAAATGCACCAAAGAAGAAGGGAAGGCTTTTGTCCAAGAACTTGATAAGGCAAGACATAGTTTCATGTGTCTTGAAGCTCTAGGCAGGTCATTGCAGATGTCTACCATGCTCAAATATCTTATAAGGACTAAAGCAATGATGGCAAAACTGTTAGAGACCAAGTAACCAAACTGTAATCTCAAACTCACTCATTTATCACAAAGTGCCAACATTACAATTAAACCCAAGTATCCCATGCTACCCTCCAGGGGCAATCTGGCTTGTGTGCCCACTGTGACCCTCGTGCTATAGGTTCACCCCCTCTGGGCTAAAATATTCTACAAGAGGAATGGGAAGTCCATTTTTCTGTTTTATTTTTACTTCTAAGAGGAACAAAGCGGAGAAAAGGAGTAAAAAAGAAAGGAGAACTAATCGGTAAGTCAAGAAGCTGAAGTTTCATTTGTGCTAATAGCCAGTTCACTGTGCTCAGCCATTTATTTTTTCAAATAGTGCATAGTTCCTTTAGTTCATCTATGTTATGATTTACCTTTATCTCAGCCAATGATTTGTTTTCTGACTATACTGAGAAATAGAAACCTTTAAGTAGGAACACGCTCAAAATATATCACCTCTACCTAAAAGCATATTGGGACCCCACATTTTACAGCAGATAAAAACAAATTTCTCCTCCTTTTAAGTATAATATCTCTTTCTGCAATCTAGATCTTACTCCCTCTAAGACTTGGCCTACACCTGCTACTTCTTCAGATGCATCCCTCTGCTGTACAATCTTGTCAAAATAAAGTATCAGACTCTGATTATTTAGTCTCATTTTCCTCACACCAAAGCATTTTGGGAGAATAACTACCACCTTTACCAGTCCTCAACTCCAATTTATTTTTCAGCCTCTTAATCTTTGATTCCTCTACTACAATACTCTTCTTAATTTAATAATTTCTTATTTGCTTAATACAATGAATGCTTTCCTTTCCTATGGCAGTGGGTCCCTTTGCAGAATTTGATCATAATTAGAGATTTTTATTTCTCTGTCTGATATGGTTAAAGTCTCCTCTTTATTCTGCAAGCCTTTCTAGAGTGATTTCTATACTCACGATTTAAATTAATACCAATAAGCTCGTATCTTTGACTCACACTTTAAAGCATTTTATTCTACTAATGCAATGAATTGAAAGACCCCAAAGTGTCTCAAAAACAAAATACTTAAAACTCAGTTATTCTTCTCCTAGCACTGAAAATTGGCTTCTCTTTATTTCTGATCTTGAGGAAATAGTATTATCATTCAGCAAATTTTCTAAGCCAGAAATCAGAGACCATTTTCTTCTCGTTATCAACATTTTATATAACATTAGGTTCTGAGGTCTATGGCATCTAATTCCAAATGATTCTCTCGTTTGGTTCTGTCTCTGCATCCAAATATTATTTACAATGTTATTTATTCTTTGTCCACAATAAAATTGCCTGCTGTCTCTGATGTCAACCTGATTCAGATATAAACCCATACCACTATTGTAAAATGCAAATATGATTCCATTATCTTCCCATTTGCAAATCTTCTGTTATTTTCTAGATATAATGAAGTTGAACCTGGCACCAAACACACCTGTCCATTCTTCGACATCTGACTACATCTATGACTTCACTTCTTGTCCTGCCCTATAAAACGTCCTATTCTAGCCATACAAATTAACGAAATTTCTTGAATGTGCCATATCCTGATGGGTATCTCAATGTGTGGTGCTTTCATTGCCCCTTTCTGGACAGCTTACTATGTTCTCTGCTTAACTAATTTCCATGTATTTTTTAATTTGAACACCAAAACCATCTTTCCCACAGTGCCATCCAAATACTCTTGAACTGATGTTTTCTTTTTGTCTCTTTCATGCTGCATTTTGTATATTTATCGTTTATAACACTGCATTTTAAACTGAATGAGTCTGTCATCCTATTAATTTATGAAATCCCCCAGGTTCTAGACTGGATCTTTCACACCTACATCCTAAATAACTGGCAGAGAATCTGGCATCAAGCTGCCATTCAGTAAATGTACAGAATAAACCTCACTACTAAAATTCCAGTGTTATGATTGTAGGCTGTGTTGAAGCTGGAGAAATGTCAGTAGCTGGAGAAAGGAAGTCAACTCATTAACAATGTCCTATTTATTTTTATGCTGCCAAACTTAATTTTATCTGTTTTCTTTCATCTAAGTTGTTACGCTTACGATAAAATAGTGACCTCCCATTTGAATTTCACTTATTTGCCTTTCACAGCAGGGAACTAGAGTAAGTCAGCACTTTTTATGTTCTGAACTACCTTCAAGGCATAAGGTCTTACTTAGAATAATAAATGATCATCCTTCAAGAGTCAATTACAATCAGAATCATAACAATTTCTTTCTGGAAAGGACAGTCTAAAGAGACATGTATTTCAACTGTAGTTGAACTGACTTATGGATTTGATAATTGTTCTTCCTGCTGTGAATGTTAACTTCTATTCTACATTTAACCCAAATATATATATATATATATATATATATATATATATATATATATATCATCTCTGGCAAGTGTAGAATCTGTGATAATCACCGTAAATTTTTATTCAAAATATGCATAGTGTGGACTGTTTCAGTTATTCAAAATGGTCTGGAAAATACGAAATTTAATCAAATGAAAAATTCAAAGGTAGAAGTCATGTTATTGTTTTTCCTCAAATGTATTGCTTTTAGCCTGGAGCAAAAGTAAACTTTGAGTGGTCCCCAGAGAGGTGTCTGACATGGAGTATTCATTAAGTACAGGGCCCAGCCAGTACAACACAGTGAACAAGACTGTCCCTGGTACAGAAAGACAGTTGCAGAGAGTCATGTAATGCCTTTGATATACCAATTATTAGGTCATCGGAGGCAGACCCAGAGACAAAAAGGCTGTATATGTAGTATGTACATGTGCAGGTATAATGGTGTACATATATGTATATAAGATTTCATATGTATGTGTAATATACACTCTAAGTTGCATACGTATATGTAAAGACATATATATATATATATATGTTAATTTTGATCTGGTGCATTTGATGCTATAACAGATATAGATTGTGTCTTAGGGAAGCACAAGCAAGCCACAGCTTTGGGTTCAGAAAATATTCCTTGGAGAAGCTAGTGAAGAAGTTCTACTGAAATATTAATGAGTTTTAGTAAACAGGTTAAGAAGAAAGGGTTTGTTACATGGAAGCTGAAGCAGTGTTTGGCATGAAGAGTGGAACAGATCAGAATACATATCCGGGAAATTTATAAGCAATTTTTGTATTATTCAAAAAGTAATGAGGGCCAGGCATGGTGGCACATTTCTGAAATCCCAGCTACTCAGAAGGCTGGGGCAGGAGGATTACAAATTCAAGGTCAGTCAGGCCAAATTAGTAAGACTTTGCCTGTTGTCTCACAGTGAAAAATAAAAAGGTCTAGGATGTAGCTCAGTGGCAGGCAGAGGACTTACCTAGCATGAGGGAGACCCTGGGTCTAATCTCCAGCATAACAACGGCGGGGGTGCAGAGAGGGCTCAGATGTGGGAAACACCAAGAGAAGTGGCCAGGTCAGGTCACAGAGTTAGGGACTGGATGCCTTGAAGGATTTTCAAACAGGGAATATGCCCAGGTTGTTTTGCTTGAGCACCCTCTGACAGCACAGTGAGATCTGGAAAGCTGGAGAACCCTGGAGCCAGGGTGGATATGGCAGTATTAATTCCAGTTTCTGACGTTAAGTCTGGTTGAGAATTCTGGTGATGAGAGGATGAGACACACACACTTTTGAGGAATGTTTGAGTTGCGAAGCCCAGAAATTATCTGAAACACAATCTAAAATCTGTCACGTTAAATTGACATTAAAAATTAGTTTTGTACTAAACACACTGTTGGTGACATTCACACTCTTGTTTTCCCTCTGTTGCTACACTTATGCATGCTTGTGCACACACTCACGCCGCACACGTGTGTACCCTGCACAGACATACAGCCTCTGTCTTTATAAGGTTCTGCTAAATGAGTATAGAGCCATTTACAATTATACCACAGTGAAGTGGATAAATTAAATTTATAATCCAAGCACAGCTCTCATTTATACTTGCCTCAGTTTGGGGAATGAAAAAAAAATGTTGGAAGGGAGATGGATGAGGACCAAAGTCATCGGAAAGCTGTCTTATCCTTAGGTCTTCATTTCACTTTGAAAGTAAATATGTTGGCCTTGGGCTGTATGCTACAAAGAAAATAATGGGCAATTATTCAGTTAATATGATCATTATAGACAGTGAAACCAGATAATGTCTGCTGCACTTCTCATTATTTCCACCCCTCCAAGAGTACATTGTTTTGTCTACACAGAAATTTCCAAATATAGTCCAGGTATGTTGTTTCAGGAGCTGAGCTGTGACTACACTTTGAGGTCTGCCATTTGGTCTGGGATTGCAAAGCACAATGTCTCAGTAAATTACACAATAATTGCCCTGTGTTACATGGGGACCATTGAACACCAGAGGGACTTGAGAGTCTTCCCGCCATGGTCATGATTCATGTTTGGTTTTTAAAAGATTCTTAGGAAAAAATAAAATAGTGAAACTAATACATTTATCCTTTAATTTTTTTTTACTTTAGAGTGCAAAACAGAGAAAAGGATAGAAATAATACAGAATTTCACACACATAAAAAAAACAGTAAGAAATCAACACTAGTTAATACATTCCATATTGTTATCTTAGAAGTAGCTGTTCAGGTTACAAGATCTCGTCATAAAAAATGATCAATCAGACAATGACAGCATAATTTGATCTTAGTGATGAACCGAGATTAGTAGTATAGTTATCTTGCACATATATACATACATACAGTTATATGTGTAAACCTACATACATATAATCTTTTCCTTTCTTTCATTTCTCCTTTCCCCATCCCAGTTGTTCTATCCTTTAATTTTTAAAGCATATTGTGATGCCATAGAGCTGCTCATTGGTTAAAAAAAAAACTGTACTGTATTTCTGAAAAGCACAGCTGACATAAAAAGTTTTCCCGTTTTTTGGAGGAAATTTTTTATGTGTAAAACTCTTTTCTTATTGTAAGTGAACTTGTTTGCAAATTTAGGCAGACAGAAGAAATCCCTTTTTTCTTTCTTTAATTTAATCAGACAGTGCTCTAGTACATTTTTTTATAAAGGCTACAGAGGTAAAACTAGGCCACAGTGGTGATATTAGCTCCAGGAAAAATAGTCTGATTTACACTTGAATGCAGTTATTTCAACTTTTAAAGTAATGTAATCTTAGAAAGATCTTGGTTCCAAAAATATGACAATGTATGAAACAGAAAAATCATACTTCACAGGATCATTTTATTTCCATTAAATTCCACCCTGAATATTGCAGAAGGCAATATTTGGTTTTGTTATTGTTAATTCCAAATATAATAAATATTCTTCTCAAGCTGGATTGATTTATCATCATTTAAAATAGTAGAATATTTGAGGCTTTCAGTATATAGATGATATCATAGGATTTGATCCAAACTACTGTTTCTTTAATTCCCCTCTGCTAACAGTAGCATGATGTAGTTTCTTCGAAAGCATGTGTTATAGAGATGACTTTTTAATAATGAAGCAGTAGCAATTATACTTGCAATTATTAATACACATATAATAGAAATGATTTTTGAAGAAACAAAAAGTAATATAAAATAAGTTATTATGAGATACATGTATTACATTGATATGTACTATTTACATTTTATTACTAGTCTAGACTTTGCTTTCTCTAGTTGTAATTTCTCCATGATTAGACAGCGTTCCAGCCTGATATAGAATCTTATGTCATTCAAAAGATTAAAAAATGTTAACAAAAATAAATTTCAAAGATGCTCTTGGGCCAGGCATGGTAGAGCACATCTGGAATCCCAGAACTCTGGCAGATGATGGTAGGAGGATCACAAGTTCGAGCCCTGCCTGTGCAATTTATCAATTTCTGAGACCTCATCTCAAACTAAAAATAAAATAAGTCAGGTGATGTAGCTCAGT